>OZ029926.1:17114310-17316810 GCA_964023275.1 Norana najaformis | reverse complement strand
AGTTTTGCGGATTGACCATTTGACCCACCCACAGAGTATTAGAGAGATAGAGCACCAATTCTAACCTAATCGGAATACTGATATAGCGCCAATTTTTATAATGCACGAGGTATCAGTTGGTGTTCGCAATGGAATGAAAGCACAGTTCAGAATCATTGGACTTCACAATCTGTTGGAGAATCCAATCGAAATCCAAAAGGACTCTTTAAGACAGTGAGACACAGAAGGACTCGGCGTGAGATGGAGAAAGTCAGACGAAAAGAGATATAGAAAGAAACAAAGAAGTTTCTTTATGGATTTCCAGATTTGTTGAACCCGTGATCTTACAGGACACACAAATGAATGTGTGCACCGTAGAGACGACAGCTTTCCAGAACATTCGAGTAGCCTATTTGACAACATCAGTTTTACAGACACTGCATATTTTTTATCATATTTAATATTTCCAGGGTTCAAGTCAATATATGTATCATATCATGTACAGCATACATGACATTGTTAGACCAGAACTATCTTAATGCTCACACTATATAAGCATATTCTAGCTAAATCAGTTCACCCAATAGCTCTGCAAAAACTAGTTCCTGATTGGCTAATGAAGTCGTCATTTACTAATTAGATTATATGCGTAATGTTTGGATAATATATACACATATATAACATACACGTATACATGTGCATATATATATATATATGGAAATTTCACAACTACGTCAATGACAATGATGGCGGTGTATACTCCAGGGCAATTACGATGTATTATGCATGCAGCCGTACGAAGTGATGTCGTCGGAGCTTGGATGATGTAGTAGTCGAGGTGCAGTCGCTCTGCATCCTTGCTGCTGCTGCTGCTGTGGTGGCGCTAATGCCGTCGGTGATACTATTGCGCTTCGTCGGGTCTCGTCCAACATGTAATGACGAATTAATGAGCTATAACGAAATGTCCCATCGGCAGAAATAGGATGCTTCCGTTTGAGTTGAGCCGCAGCAGCATCTGGCCGCCGTGGCATCAGCACAGCTAACGCAGCATCAGCAACCACGACCAGCAGCAGCAACAGCAGCGGAAGAGGCATTCACTGGAGCATCGTCAGCTGCCGTGATTTGTGTACCGCAAAGAATTCGCCTGGACGCGTGTCCAAGTGGTATGAGCGCCGGAGGTCAGACGATGATGGGATCCGCTCCCCGATGCGGTTCTGTATGTTTGCGTCTGTTTTCTGACTGGTTTTGTGTGCTTGCTTATAGCGGCAAACATGTTAGCGTTAGGCGCGAAAGAAACATGTGTGCATGGCAGCCTAGAGACAGACGGACAGACAGACAGACAACAGACAGATCTACGCAAACGAGAGCATGCATCTATGCCAGAGCTAACCGTTACACAGGAAGGTGTGGTTGGGTATAACACGATATTTTGGCTTCTTAGCCCGCTGCGCGTAACTTTCCTATTTTTCCTATGACCATCATCATCCTCATCATCTTGTCGCAAAGCCACCCTTCCTGCCCTCATAGACGAGCGCTGTCATGTCTAAGACCTCTTCCACGTAGTTCGTGCATCCGGCTGTAATCCCCACATGAAACTGATGGTCACTCCAAGCTCGTGCGATGAATAACATCTTCCAGCTTGTGAACGAAAGCTTTTGAAGACTTCAACAGTACACCTGAGTCTTTCACTTTGACAGTCCACGTGTCTTTGTGTATCTACGTGCGTGAGTCCCCGTGTCTGTATTTCTGTCTGTCTGCTCCAGAGCCCGTGTGTAAACATATTTTCAAGCTTGCATATTAGTGACGGCTGACGAAATAGCCAAAATTCTATGTTTCAGCTCCAGCAGCTTCAAGAAGAGAGACTTGTTATTCAACCTTAAATGACCCTGTTTTTAAATTTAAAATATAGACGCATGTGAAAAATGTTTTGCTGCTTTTGACTTCAACCAAAGTTAATTACCTCCAAATTAAAACTCGACGCCGAGTGATAAATAATTTGTAAGCCACCTACGACAAAAATAGTCTAGCGATGTTTAGCCTACTAATGTTTCATGAGGGCGGAGGCGTGACCATAGACTGATATATTTCTAGCACCATATTTTTTTCCAATCGTTGGTTTTTACAATCCTCAGTAATTGTGTTTACGGCATATATCTGGAAAAGTTGAGTCATCTGTTGTTTGCAACAACATCATTACAACAATCTTATTTGCAACTGTGATAAGGAAACATTGAACTGTCAGGCAAAACCGGAAGCAATAATGACTTTCACGCAGATGGGTCGGTGTGCGAAGAGGCGTTAAACCGCTAGTGAAAACCGTGTACCTTTACATTTCCTTTTAGTCTTCCTTTAAAAGGATGGACTAACAGCCGCACGCTGTAAGCTAAGAATAAGTTTGAACTTGTAGGATGCCTTATGAATGGAATATACAAGTCGCCATGCTTATAACCAGACCTATGCCTTATGAACTTTGAACCGAACTATAATATTGAGTGCTGAGCGCACTAGTGAATGTACAGCGGCAATTTTGACCTCGGTTGTGTTACGGCGCTATATAAATTGTCTCTCTATTATTAAATGTGGACCCCCTAGGAAGAAGATGAGCAGTGACTAACGTCTGTGGCTAACAGGGTTGCACGCGCGTAAGTATAATAATAATAATAATAATAATAATAATAATAATAATAATAATAATAATAGAGTAGAAGTAGTAGTAGTAGTAGTAGTAGTAGTAGTAGTAGTAGTAATAATAATAATAGTAATAGTGGTAATGATAATAATTTAACAGCTCCTAGCGTGATTTTTGTTCCTGATGGATTACACTTACCTCGGATAAAATAAACAAATAAATAATAAGACTATTTATAGAGAGCCGTAGTATGACCGCGACTGAAAAAAGCGGTGTACACATACAGTTTTTCGCTGACTGCAGCCATATTGAAGTTTATACATGCGATATAGTCGTATCATGTTTCGTGGCCAAGTATTTATTGAACTGGAAAGAGCTTCGAGCATGAGAAGACGGGATCTGCTGCAATCGGGGAGAAAAAAGAGACGAAGAGAAACAGATCAGAAAAGGCATCCTGACAGAGGGAGACAATGAGCACCAGAGATACAGAAAGAGGTAGAGAGACAGAGACAGAGAGTGTAAGAAGCCCACCGATGGCTGACAGTCGGTGAGTCTGGCCATATTCGGTGGCCGTGTCCATAATCGCCTTTATCAGATCAGTGTAATGGCAATGTCTGATACGCAGATTGCTTCCTCTTTAATATATATGTGATATGTGAATATATATATAATATGTGAATATGTATATGTATATTTATGTGCATATGTATTTGTATATATTTGAGACATTGATTCATGCGTAGAAGATCTTCAATGTTAAAAAACATAATGGCTGTAATGATGATGATGATGATGACGATGACTATGATGCTGCTGCTGCTGATGATGACGATGATGATGATGCTGATGATGATGATGACGACGATGATGATGATGACGACGACGATGATCGCGATGATGATTTAAAAACGATTTACTTATTTACGAACATAAACACGTATGTGCATACGTGAATTGTTTGTGAGTTGCATGCATACGATGCATATAATTCTCCTACCCAATCGATTCTGCTTGGCTTCGCCGGAGTTGGTGAACCCGTGTTTCGATGGATTGAGACGCCTGATTTGCGGGGTCGCTGCGGCCGAGGGGCAGTCGGCCCTTCCTCCGGCGCCTTGACCTCCCTTGGGTCTCACGGCCTCGACGGGAAGGACCCTGCGTCGCTTCTTCGGCAGTTTGGCCCGGGCCTGCGTGTGCGAGTAGAAGAGGGCAAAGTTGCTGACGATGACAGGAACGGGCAAGGCGATGGTGAGGACCCCGGTGAGGGCGCACAGAGACCCGACGAACATTCCGAGGTAGGTCTTTGGGGTCATGTCGCCGTACCCCACCGTCGTCATGGTTACGATGGCCCACCACAGCCCGACTGGGATCGACGTGAAGTCGTTCTTGGGATTGTACTGGATTCGCTCGGCGTAGTAGACGAGGGAGGCCGAGATGACGATGCCGATGATGAGGAAGAAGATGAGAAGCGACAGCTCGTGGGCGCTGGCCTTGAACGTGTGGATGAGGATCTTGAGCCCTGGGGAGTGGCGCGTCAGCTTGAACAGCCTCATGATGCGGATGATGCTGAAGAACTCGAGGATGTCGTTCTCCTTGCGCAGTTGCGTCAGCAGCATGTCCAGATAGAAGGACAGCGTCGCGACGAAATCGATTATGTTGACAGGTGCCTGCAGGAATTCGCACTTGTTCGGGCTGACGACGAAGCGCGTCAAGAGTTCAAAGGTAAACCAGGCGTTGCAGATGCACTCCAGGTAGAAGAAGGCTGGGTGCGGTTCTGTCTTATTCTTCCCCAGCAGCCAGAAGATGGTCGAATGGTTGCATCCAGAGGATTCTAAGGGATCGGCAAAGACAGTGACATTCTGTAAGGCCGGCACGCGCATGCTCGGATGCGTCTTGAGACAGAATGATAGAATTGAAAGGACAATGAAGGAGACGGACAAAATCGATACAATCTGCCAATCAAAATGCATATATGTCAATCGCATACAAATTACAAAACAACCTGCCAATCAAATCATTGCATACATGCCAATCGCAAACAAATTACAGAAACAACCGGTCAATCAAACCACATACATGTTAATCATGAAAAACACATTAAACGCTTTTCATTTATAACAGACATGTTTCAATCACAAACAACGAACGATCTGTCGGCCAACACACTTAAATATCTTTAAATTTCTTTAAACACAGTTAAATTTCTTAAATTACAATCATAAGCAAGGCACAGCAACTGTTTGTCATTCATATAATTCAAAATGGTTGCATCCAGAGGAAGCGCGGACTATCAAACATTCACATGTCTAGTGTCAGTCACAAAGTGCAGTCAGTCGAAACCAATAAATTCAGTTGATATCAAGGTGCGCAGATCAATCGATATATTCAGTATTGATCAACTATACCGGGACAATTTTGTCATCAACAAAGGACGTGTTCATCAAATTCAAAGCACGGTTGACATGAGGCAATCAACTCGCTAAAAACGAAAAGCCTCTGTACAACAAAAGGAATTCATTCGTGAATGAAGACAATGCAATAATTATCTTCAACACAAGAAGGTCTGCCAGACATATTACAAAATACGAACAGGTGATTAAATGAATATGGTATTGGAACAGACGAAGGTAAACATCGTGACTCGAGTGACACAGAAATATACTGTCTGTCTGTGTGTATATGTTTTGGTCGAATTAATGCTACAACACGAATCGGGCGAAAGTCGACTGTTCGACAACATTGACAACTACGAAAAATGCTTTTCCATTAGAGTGTACTCGCTACATCGTACGTTGGATGACAATCTTCTCTCAGGCAGAAACACATCCGCATTCACCGAAAACAGACAGGCAGACGAACAGACAGAGATAGACATACATACAGGCAGGCAGGTAAACGAACAAATAAGCAGACAGTTGACAAGTAAGCAGACAGACGGACACAAGGACAGGAAAGTTTTTGTGAAATCTTTCCTATTGGCACATGAATTGGGGCACCAGCCACATGTAAGGAATTCGTCATGGTGTAAAGTGGTCTGCTAAAGAGAAGGCTTTTAAATGAAGTGCTTTATTAAAACGCTAGAGGTCGAGTAGAAAGGCGTGTTTCTCGCTTTGACAATTAATGCTTTTTGTACTTCAGCTGAGACGATTGAACACTAGAACTTAGTTGAGGCGCTCAGCTGAATAGTGACTGGACAACTGTAGAAAGGCGTGTTTCTCGCTTTTATATTTAATGCTTTTTGTACCTCAGCTGAGACTACCCGATGAACACTAGAACTTAGTTCAGGCGCTTTTACAACTGAAAACTTTGTTGTATTGAACAATAGTCGTCTGTGATACGTGCCAGAGATTCGATTTCAGTCCAGCTAAATGGCGCGTTGTTTCCATCTAAATGCCAACATCTGTTTCCCTTCTTTAGTTTCTGTCCTGCTCTCTTCCCTAATTGGTTTCTTCTCTCCGGCTTAGAATCGGTTCCAATTTAATTTCTTACTCGGAAAGGGTCTTGTGACTGACAAGAGACACATAGACATGCAGACAAATAAAAACAGTCAAATTAGTTTAAGTAATCATGTTAGTACTAGTCTGTCTGTCTGTCTGCGTGTCTGTCTGCGTGCCTGTCTGTCTATCTGTCTGTCCATCTGTTATTTAGACCAATCGACTACTTATGATTTTAAATTATCTGACCTACCGAAAGACCGACCGACCTACCGACTGACTGACAGGTTAAAATATGTCCTAAGTCAAGATTGGAGAGGAGGCAACAAAGACCCATAAGAACGAACATGTAATTTGAGGATGCTTGGTGCAGTTTCAGAAGAGGTTCTCTTGCCTAGTATAATGCTCGAATGAAACTGGCTCCCCTGCTTCTGCCTGAGAGAAAATTGTCATCCAACAGACGATGCAGCGAGTACATTCTAATCAAAAATCATTTTTCGTAGTTGCCAATGTTATCGAACAGTCGACTTCTCCCGATTCGTGTTGTAGCATTAATTCGACCAAAACATATACACACAGACAGACAGTATATTTCTGTGTGAATTGAGTCTCGAGTTTTACCTTCGTCTGTTCCAATACCATATTCATTTATTAATATGTTCGTATTTTGTAATATGTATGGCAGATCTTGTGTTGAAGATAATTATTGCATTGTCTTCATTCACGAATGAATTCCTTCTGTTGTACACAGGGTTCTCATTTTTAACAATTTGATTGGCACATTTGTTCGAAAGTGGCCAATTGGCTGGCTAGTCGGCTAGACTACTATTCGTTAAAAGCTGCATTGTTCTTCGACATTTGCTCAAAATTCCTTTCTCTGGAAGTTCTTTTCTCTACCGTTTTTCGTTCGCTGTTGCTTAGCGATCACTCACAGGAAGTCGAGTCGGAAGGACCGCCACTTTCACGGACATCAGTCCGATAAACCCACTCTTTGCTTGCAGCCACTCACTTCCGGTTTTCGGCGGACGAGATCTCGTGCGCCGCTGGTAGTCTTCGGAGGAGCTGTCTGAAGGACGGGCAGCGAATCGTGACTTCGCAGGCCCGAAGCTAATCGCTGTCGTCGAGTTCCGGACATCAAAGGTAGATGGTTCTGCGATGCATCAACCGCCTGGTCACGTGTCCATCGAACGATGACGACCGGCATTTATGGTGGGAGGCATTTGTTCTAACCAACCACGTGAGGGAATGGGTGGGTAGACTGAGAACGTATGTGTGGAAGTGCACAGCAGGGAGTGGCTGTAGTAGTTATGGGGTAGCGTCATATTAGTTTTAATCTTTAGGGGACAAAAAACTGAGAAACAGGTGGCTTGATTAAAGAGCACAGAATTGCCAGTCTCAATAACGTGAAACACACAAAGCGCTATAGAAATACCTAGATACATTAATTTAAGGAACGTCTTCGCTGGTCCGCTTCTTCAAGGCAACTAAGGTAACAATCCAAGCCATCAAATATTTAGGCATTGTATATGCATGGCAAGGTCTGAACCAAAGGATTTGATATTTGTAAGAAAGTGTGTTACCTGTGACTTTCATGTTATGTTTTTATGCCATTTATGATAAGGTAAACATATAATGCATGCTTACACACAGATTTAATCTGAGGATTTTGAGAATGAATCTGATGATCACTAAACCTGATTCCAATTGATGACTAGTCTATTACTAGATGAAGCTAATCAGAGCTGACTAATGTCAATTAAGTAATTAAGCCTTGCCGACGACTTTAGAGTAGACTAAGGCTAATAAAGACAGGCGCCTGAGGTTTCAGCTAAAGATGGTTAGGATATGAGCCAGTCCCAAGCCTGGAACTCATTTCATAGAGAAGTGCAAGGGTCGAACGGATGGGTGCAGATACTCCGTTCATAAAGGAAACAGACGAAGGAAATCCAATGCAATGATGAACCTACTTGCCGAACATGCTGGACTAAAAATAAATGTGGATAAAACAAAAACAATGGTATTTGGCAAGGAGACAATAGACATGGAAATTAAAGTGCAAGATGAGGTGATTGAAAATGTAAAGGAGTTTGTGTGCTTAGGAAGTCTCATGACATGGAATAATGATTGCGCAAAAGACATAAAGGCAAGAATAGTAAAGGCAAAAGGAGTTATGGCAGGGCTAAACAGCATCAGGAAAAGCAGGAAAATCAGCCACAAGACCAAACTAAACGTCTTGAAAACATGTGTGTTTAGCACAGCTCTGTATTCATGTGAGGCATGGACAATCAAAAAGACGGATAAAGATAAGATATTAGCATTTACGGAGGTCCGAAGAAGACTGAGCATAAAAGAAGATCTAATACAAGTAATAATGAGAAGAAAATTACGCTTGTTTGGACATATATGCAGGACGAATGACAGTAGAAAAATAAAAAGCGTGATGATGGGAATTATGGACTGAAATGGGAGACGAGGAAGACCTAACAGGGAGTGGACAGATGATATAAGGGATTGGTGCAAGCAAGACTTGCACGCCTTGATAAGAACAGCACAAGATCGGGAACTCTGGAGACAAGTGACAATGCATGCAGTGGACACCTACGGGCTCTCGGCCCATGGATCATGATGATGATGAAGGCTAATAAAGACAGGCGCCTGAGGTTTCAGCTAAAGATGGTTAAGATATGATGAGCCAGAGATTCGCCTATGATTCCTCGCTCAGTCGACGGACATACGGCGTGTTCACAAATGCATTACTTACTTACTTACTTACAGCGACTAACTGAGTCTTGTACAAGAGACTTAAGTGAGTCGTAGAATTAACTAAAGTTGTCCAGAAGAAGGAACATTGTCGTCGGCGTCATCATCTTAATCTCCTCTATCGCCTTCCTAATCCCTGTTCTTTTTTTGCTTCCGAAAGCCAATTTTCCAATTCCCTGTGGCGCTTCTCTACAATCTCTCGCATTGTTCCCTTCGAGAGTCAGGACCGCAGAGCGCATGCGTTCTGGAGGTCGTGTGGTCGATGACCAAGATTGTTGAAGTTGCTGTTGGTTCTGTTGTTGCTAATGGTGTTGCTACTGTGTTTGTGAAAACGTAGATGCTAAAGTAGGTTGATGAAGATGTTTGCTGACAACGTTCAATGCACGGAGACCGAGGGAGATATACAGAGATACAGAGCAAGAGAGAGATACAGAGCAAGAGAGAGAGAGAGAAAGAGAGAGATATATGTAAAAAATACGGAAGAGACAAAAACATATGTGTGCGTATACAGAAAAAAGAGAGCCAAACAGAAAAAAGATGGACTGACAGTGAGACAGAACGAGACAGAGAGACAGACAGAGAGACAGAGAGACAGAGAGACAGAGAGACAAAGACAGAGCAAGAGAGAGCCAGAGACAAATAACAAAGAAGTCGAAAAGAGACAATGATATACGTGTGTATTCAGAGAAAACAGACAGCCAAAGAGAATGAACGAGAAGTGTTTGCGTAAGGGAGAAGACAGGACAAAAAGAGCACGCCTCGACTTTATTTATGTTGTCTCTCGTCACCGAGTGCCCTTCAGTTAAGCTCTTAAGAAGACATCCGCTGGAAACGGTTTCATGTGGGCCTCTCCAGCCGCTCAGCACGCAACCTTCTCTCAAGACGAGATCATCTGACGGTCCAACTGTAGTCAAGCGCCCTGGCGTCGCTAACAACGACAAAACTCTATCGTTTTTCTCCTGCATGCAGACTGACCGCCCGGCTGGTTGGCCGGTTGGCATTCGTTCCCCTGGCGTCCCGGTTGTGGCCGCTGTGCGTGCAAGAGTCCACTGCGGCAAGGATCGAATGTCGACGTGCGTCCGCCACAGCCGTTGGTCCAAGCCATCGGTGCAATGTCTTGCGTCAAAGTGTAGTCATAGATCAGGGCTTCGGATGAACGGCGCCTGACTGTACAACGAGAAACAGGTCGCGACGTTGTAATTAAGTTTCCTCCTTATTGACAGCACGTCGCGTCTGCTACAGTGAAGCCTGTTCACGCTGACATTTCGCGTTGCCCCCCGATGGTATATCGGAAACCGGGCGACTCATGCGATCGAAGAGAAACTTGGTTTAGAGATAAAATTAAATTTCCGTTGAGCGCTGCCACATGGATTGCCAGGAACGCAGGCTATGTTACTGGACATTTGGTCTAACAGGCCCAGAAGACTGTTTGAAGACACTGTCAAAATATATTACTTTTAAAGGAACAGTAGTAAGATAAAAACGGTACTGGCGACCGAATAGGTCCCGGAGATGTTTGAAGACAGTCAAAATATATTGACTTGATGTTTGAAGGCACAGTCAAAATATATTGACTTGATGTTTGAAGACACAGTCAGAATATATTGACTTGTTTATTGAGGGGAAATACGGTTAAATTTCTGTTTTGCGGTAATTTTACTTCTTGCGATTATCGTCCATGAATTTTGTCGCTTCTTATTCATCGGGGGCTCACCAAGGTTCAGACTAACAGATAGGCTCGTCGCAATTAATAAGAAACATTATGTCTAATAAGATACACTATGTTTAACTGTGTAAAATTTCTATGTAACATATATCTGTATTTATTTGTATATCTAGTCTGAAGCAACTGATGCTACCGTACGTAAGAGACATTAATATAGACTTCAGCTCCAATATATAAATACATATTCAAATAAATACTGGCTAGTGTGCTTGCTTTAATATATACTACATTTGGCAAATTGAATATATGTACATGATAAGTGTAACATTCCGTGTAAAACTTGTAAAAAATCACAAATTTAATGCCAATACATTTTAAATCTTACTGCGGTTACCTCATATTCTATTGGCAGCTTTAGACTGAGACTTGACAAATCCCCCCAAAACAATTATCAGAAGAATGTAGGTCAAGCCAGCTTCAGAAGGAACAGAGTAAGCTGATTGTTTCGAACGATGGTAATCCAATCGTCACAAACGGACGGTTGACTGGAATATGAGCGCAGTCGGAAGCAATCGGAAACTCAATAGTGCAAGTCAAACAACGCCAGTCCCACAAGCGACCGTATACGTTACGGAAAAGCCCTTGCCGTGCCTCGTACAAGTCAAACACAGACCACCCTTAAAGGTTATCATACTTCACGACGATGCTCTTGTATGCTAGACCCTGTGCGGCTTAGGTAAAGGAGTGTTTGTGATATCGAACCTGACTATACATTGACGCTGACATGTGATGCTAAAAAGACTTGATTAAACGGAGTGGAGCGTTATTATCTGATCGGCAGTCGTGTTCAGTGGTTTCTTCCGGATCAGCCTCGGTTTGAAGATACGCCTCTTACACGATACGAAGCCAAACTAATAAACCCAACACTGAGTGTGCGAGCTCAACTTCGTTTACTTAATGATAGCTCTAAACTCCTTATGAGACAGCCAGGCAAGAGGCAAGCGTAATTAAAATCATGCGGGATGAAGCAGGTGGTTTAAATCTTATGGCTTACGTTAAGTGGCTTAAATAGCGTGGTTTAAATCTTATGGCATACGTCATATCGCTTAAATCGTGTGATTTAAATCTTATGGCTTATGTTATATGGCGTAAATCGTGTGGTTTAGACCTTATGGCTTACGTTATGTGGCTTAAACCGTGTGGGTAAATAAGTAAGTATCTTTAATAGCGCCAGATAAACGGCCACATTTTACAGCAAAAATTGCATACACACAGTGAAAAAGCAGGACAACGTCAGTGAAAGCAAAGCAATGTTTTCAACAGCTTAACGAGTCTAACTCTATACAGAGTTTTATAGTCTGGAACCTAACAGCATAAAACATTTTGCAGGCCAGCGATTGGCAAGAAAACTAGCAGCATTGTTTGTGGCTTAAATCATGCATCATAAATCACGTGGCATAACTCACATGGCATAAGTCATGGCGGACCCCAGCATTAGAACTGCAACTCATTTGAGTCCATAAATAAAAACTCTATAACTTGTAACAATGGTGGTGATGATACCGACAAAGACGACTAAGATGATGATGACCATGATGATATTAACTGTGACGATGTTGATCATCATGAAGATCATGATGATGATTATGATTATCATGATGATCATGATGATTATGATTGTTAATGTTGTTGGTTCTGTTGATGATGGAGATTGTGAACATTGTCCCTTTCACTCCGTCTACCAGTGAGCAACTTAATACTCTGTCGGATGCTTCCTTATTTCGGATGCTTCCTTAGTTTGGCCTTCGTTGCGGAGCCTTCTCAAATTGCACTTTCGATTGCAAAGCTTCATGGATTTGTGTTTTTCACTAGCAACAGTTTTAGCCACTCATAGACTCTCTCGAGTAGAGTTTCTGAGTAGTTTATGGCCTATTGTAAGAAATCAACTCAAAATACCATTTGGAAATAAGCGCACAAAATTATACAAATTATGGCTTAACTATATATATTGAGTGTATGCCTATACAAAATGCGCACAATACAGCAGAGCGTCGTCACGCTTCAATGACTTTCCTTGCGACTCATCTAATCAACAGAAGCAATGAATGAAATAAATTAATCTCACTAGCTGCAGAAACACACTCGCAGCTTGCATTTACAGCAAGGCCTAGGGCCTACATTGATGATGCTGCTGCTGCTGATGATGATGATGACATTCATTGAGTGTCTCATTATGAGTGATCCATCTAATCACATAACTGTTACGACGGACGAACCAGAATGCGAACCCTGAACAGTACAGGGAAAGACAAACTCCTTAGCAATCAAACAACACTCCAGAATTTATGGAATTTATGCTCAAATATAACTGCCTATAAACTCAGCACCAGCCATTTGGAATAGCCTTCCCGTTCACATTACTCACGACAATATCTCGCTAGACACTTTCGTAAAGCGGCTAAAGACCTATCTGTATCGTCTTGCTTTTGTTGTCTGACATGTAACCCACCCACGCCTACGATTCCTCGCTCAGTCGATGGACATATGGCGTGTTAACAAATGCATTACTTACTTACTTACTTACTCACTCAAATATAACTGCCTATAATCTCCTGTTTATCGCAAATCCGCGCATAAAATGGGTCTCAGCAGCACTTCTGTTTTTAAATTTTTTTTATCAATATGATGGTGTCCATTTAAATTTCAACAGCTGGTATCTAGTTTTATATACTAAAGCTACGACTGTTTATATCGTCTGTTTATTTCACCCAGAGAGGAAACAGTATACCCCTGTTATCGATTTCGCGTTTGTCGACAGTTATGCGCATACTCTGGCTGCCCAGTATTGCACGCATATTCTTTCAATCTTCGCCGTAGTCAGTCAGCTCAGAGCTCGCACTGTGGTGAGGTCTCTTCGTATCTGCCTTTCGCTCTCTATATCTGTCTGCGTAGCTGTCTTTGCCTGCTTCGATGAATAGCCTTATCTCTCTATCTTTGTTTCTCATGACGTCCGTTTGTCTATTAGTCTGTCTGTCTTTCTGTGACGCCATCGGTAGGCCTCTGACTCTGCCTGTCTCTGTCTGTCTGTCTGCCTGCCTGCCTGTCTGTCTGTCTGTCTCTCTCTCTCTATCTATCTATCTATCTATCTATCTATCTATCTACCTATCTATCTCCGTCCTCTCTATGCCTCTATGTTTCTGCCTGTATCTTTGTGGTAGTCTGTCTCTGTCTCTGTCTCTTTTTATATAGACATCTGTTTCAGAATATGCCTGCCTGTTTTAATCGGCGTCTGCCTACCCGCCCAACTGTTTGTCTTTCTGGATTCATGAGTGTCTCGATGTCTGTTTGTCCGTCTTGTCCTTCTTTCTCCGTCTCCTTCTCTTCCTCGATCTCCCTCTTCGTCGTTATCCCTGTGGATCGAATACGAATTCAGTTCACCAACCAAACTCGAACGAACGAACGAATGATCTCCAAATAAACAATCGTCGTTGCTGATTCCGTATCTCGCTCACTAGGCCGAATACGGCGTCCAAGATGGCGTCCAAGATGGCGTCCAAGATGGCGTCCAAGATGGCGTCCAAGATGGCGTCCAAGATGGCGTCCAAGATGGCGTCCAAGATGGCGTCCGAGTCTGCGCCGAGTAGTATTCTTAGCAAACGACCGACCGACCGATCTATCTGTGGCCCTGACGACTTGTTTTATGACTTCGCCTGTAGTGTAGCCTAGTCCAGTGTTGTGTCATGCTATGCATATTTTCGAAGTATAAAATTTATCTACGTTGTCCCATTCGTTTTCGTTTGAGCCAGGTTTTCCGCCTTCGTTCTTTTCCATTTTAGAACACTAAAGCGCTTTGAAGGGTAGCGTCAAGGATTTACGATTCTAGTTATTGTCGTTATCACGACAACACGTTTCCAGGTGTCGTGCTGAGAGTAAAAGCCAGCAACACTTTTAGAATTATACATTGAAAGTCAGTTTAAACACAGGCATAGTAGAGATGATCTACAGGCAGTAATACAGCGATAGTTCGCTCTAGGCAAATCGTCAAATAGCACGAACCAATTGCAGATGATTCAGTTCGACCAACAAAAGCGAAATGCTAAGGCGAAAGAATAAGAATTGAAGTCCATGCAAAATGGTCAACCCGCAAGGCTCCATAGATTGTGAAAATACAGTGATGTAGGTGGCCGATTAAGGAGAAGGAAGCGATGAAGGATCTTGAATATTCAGAGGACTAAATTATTTCCTAATTTCCTCGAGCCTCCGTAATTACTTCCTGGGGAGGTGTACCGATGAAGAAGACTTGGCCACCGACGGGCAGAGTAATCTCAACGTACCCCGAGGCAATATCTTTAATAAGTGCTGCACGTGATGATTTGTCGCTTCGAAACCCAACTCGTGGCGCACCTCTGTCATTATAGCGTTTACTTCTATATCTGCAGAGTGAGTCAAAGAACTGCAGAGTGATTCAAAGAAGCCTGTATGTGCTGGTTGGACTGGGCGGGCAGGGCTGTGGGTGGAGCCCGAACCTGGAGGGAAACTCCAGGTTCTCCACCAGATGTCACAAGTGTGACATATGACCCTGGCTGAACGGAAAACGGGAGATTGCATATTAAGTAAATTTATCCCCAAGGGTCCGTGAGTTCTGTGACATCCTGGTGACTGGTTCTTGATCAACCGAATGCTTTCTGTGAAGGGGAAACTGACTGACCAAATACATGAAACTCTGGCTGTCAAGTGATTAACGGCGGTGCACCACCTGGTTTTCCTTTACGACGCAAAATATACATGGAGAAAAATTCCTCCGGAAAGTCTAAAAAATATCTGTTCACCCCAACAGAACAGAATTACATGTTTGTTCAAGGTGCTTTATTTATCGTCACGAACACCATAATCATCCTGATCTTCTTCTTTATCGTCGTCGTCATCGTTGTCTTAGTCGTTATTGTTGCTACCATTACTGTTACTATTAGTAGTAGTAGTAGTATTATTACTAGCACTATTACTATTATTACACAAGGGGTTTCAAAAATGACTGGAGATGAAAAATTTCACATCTGGATAAACTAATTCTCATCAAGACAAAACTGATAATTAAAACAACAACAACAATAATAAAAGCTATAATAATAATAGTTACTTATTAAGGACAACATATTAATTATTATGTAGCACCACTACATCTGGAAAGAAGTTGGCTCTACACAACTGTACAATAAGTAGATGCTCAGTGTCAGGAAGAATAAATAGATCGACTACAAGATACAGAGTCCGGATTTTTAAGCTTCCTTGAATGCGGCTGAGTGGCTGGAGAACAGGGGCCTCGTCCATTTCTCCAGCTGCCACCTGGAGCAGATTGGAGTTTACCATGTCCGATGAAGTGGTCAAGTAACCACGGATGGTCAACACTGACCATGCGATGATCAGAATTGATAGTGCCACGCAGACTGCCGACTGAACTGAACGGTGTGTATATCCGTCTAATTTGTGAGCATGTCTGCACACAAACCTCGGGGCTTACAGAGAAATGACGATGGCCTTCAGTGATCTGCACCTCTTGATCGCTGGATATTAATTTCCAACGCTCGTATAGTTGGCTTTGCATGTCAAGTCAACCCGTGATTCCATGCATTGGCAAGATTAGCTATTCGGTGATCTTAGGATGGGTCTCCATCGAATACCCGCTTGTGTTTCGACCACACGTCGCTTCCCTATGCACTTACACGCAGCGAAGTTTCGGCACGCCCACAGACAGCGCCTCTGTGTACAAGATGTTTAGTTGCGAACTGGAAATAAAACGCACCCATCTAAAGCAAGGTGCCTTACCAACGGTGGACCGAAGGAAGGGCGGAAGGATGGATAAACGGACTGGTGGAAGGAAGGAGGGACGGAATGGAAGGATGGGCGGACGGAAGTACGACCTAAAGTAAGGACGGACAGAAGAAAGGACAGACGGACGAAATAACGGCGAGAAGGATGAACGGACGGATGGACGGACGGAAGGAATGACGAAAGACGGACAAATGAGTGAAGGCGAAATCACGTCTAGTGTTGGAAGAGATGAAGTAAAGAAGAATAAGAGGAAGAAGAACAAGAGGAGGAGGAGGTGGAAGAAGATGATGATGAAAAAGAAGAGAAAGAAGAAGAAGAAGAGGAAGAAGAAGAGGAGGAGGAGGAGGAGGAAGAAGAAGAAGAAGAAACAGAAGAAAGAAGAAAGAAAAAGAAGACGAAGAGGAGGCCAAAAGAATCCTCCCATCGGAGGAACAATGAACAATGAAACAAATGTAGGCTCAGCGTAATACGAACCGGATGAAGCAGTAACGGAAACAAATATTTAACCAGGGGCGATGGATCCGTTACGAGTAATTGCATAAAATATGCAGAAGAAGAAAAGCTGTCTCATACTCTGCAGCATCCATTACGCAGAATAGTCGAAATATTCAGTCGACTATTTTATCCGTACATATTTCGTTGAGTTTCCCAGTAATTAGGCCAGTAGGAGTTTAAAAGCTCTAAATGAATGTAAAGATACATAAATATACATACATACATACATTCATACATACATACACGCATACATACATACATACATGCATACGTACATACGTACATACGTACATACATACATACATACATACATACATACATACATTCATACATACATACACGCATACATACATACATACATACATGCATGCATGCACACATACACACATACATATATACATACGCACATACATTACGTACATACAGACATACTGTTTCGTAGCCGACCCAAATAACAAACAACTACTACACTTTAATTTACGCTGTAACTTTACCTGAATTTAAACGGTGACGAATAGTTAGCTATTAACTGCAAAAAGCGAGTGCTGTCTTCGAAATATGACACTTTAATTTGTGCTAATAATAATAATAATAATAAGACAATTTATATAGCGCCGTAGCACAGCCGAGGCCTAAGAAAATGGCGCTGTGCTGTGCGCTGTAAACTTCTAATGCCCGACTGTTCCAACAGAACTGAACTGCGACACAAACCGAAGTTTAACTCCAACTCTAAGTCCTGATCACTTATCATACAATACACTCCTTCAACTATTACAACACTAGAGAGCACGAACCAAACTCAGAGTCTATATAGCGCCTTTAGAACACATACATACATATATACATATATATACACATATATACATACACGCCTTTAGAACACATACATACATATATGCATACATATATACATATATACATACACGCTTTTAGAACACACACACATACATGTATACGTATATACATGCACGTATTAGGAATTGGGAACTGCGGGTCGCTCCACTTGCAGACGAGCTTCTGCTTTGCATACATTTTAGGCCTCCGAATTAAACGGAGGAAAACGTCTGACTTGCAAATGGATAGAAATTTGCTTTAAATTGCGAAGGTTCGGCTTATGCTCCCGCCAGAGAAGCATCATAGATAGCACTTTCAACTCCATTAGGCCTCGTCCGCATTATAGCCTTCTATATAAATATATATATATATACATATATGTACATATATATATATACATACATACACATATATAGCCTTCCTACAGAAATACATTATTTACGTATACGAAGACAGTACGCATCCTCTAAGTAAATATAATATTTCATCGAATCTTCTGCTGAAGTCTGTGTAAGACCTGCGCATATCAGATAAAAGTCATGGTTTTAAGGTAAATCTGTGGATTTAATTTCCTGGAGGCTGGTAGAAGTAGGAGGAGAAAGGAAAGAAAAGGGCATGCGTAAAGTAAATAGAAAAGATGGAATGAGGAAAATTATGAATAAGTGGGGATCGAAGAGGAGTAAGAGAAAGAACAGGAAGAGATAGTGTCGGATGAGATGCAGAAAAGGGAAAGGCAGAGGTAAGAGACTGGACGGAAGATAAAGAATGAAGTCAATTAAGTTGAAAGTATGGAGGAGGGTCAGTCAGTCAGTCAGTCAGTCAGTCAGTCAGTCAGTCAGTCAGTCAGTCAGTCAGTCAGTCAGTCAGTCAGTCAGTCAGTCAGTCAGTCAGTCAGTCAGTCAGTCAGTCAGTCAGTCAGTCAGTCAGTCAGTCAGTCAGTCAGTCAGTCAGTCAGTCAGTCAGTCAGTCAGTCAGTCAGTCAGTCAGTCAGTCAGTCAGTCAGTCAGTCAGTCAGTCAGTCAGTCAGTCAGTCAGTCAGTCAGTCAGTCAGTCAGTCAGTCAGTCAGTCAGTCAGTCAGTCAGTCAGTCAGTCACTCAGCAGTCAGTCGGCATTCATTCATTCATTCATTCACTGTTTCGTTCATACGTGCCTGCGTTCATTTATTCATTGTTTTACTCATTCATAGAATTCATATAACGCCCCTTCAAGACGACTATGCCGAAGCGATCAGTTGGAGTGCTTAACTGCCACCAACCACGTCCTTCACCCGGAAAATCAAATGCAATTCCTGCAGTGAAAGCCGGCGGTTCGTGCAAACGTCTTCACCGTGATTTAGGTCAGGTCAACTACGTAGTCTTCACCGTGATTTAGGTCAGGTCAGCTACGTACGTCTTCACTGTGATTTAGGTCAGGTCAGCTACGTAGTCTTCACCGTGATTTAGGTCAGGTCAGCTACGTACGTCTTCACCGTTATTTAGGTCAGGTCAGCTACTTGCGTATTAAACCGTCGTATCGACTGGACTTCCAAAATGACCTTAACGACAGAGTCTTCTAGTCTGACAGCGAGCATGAAAGAAGTCACGACAGAAAGGCCATGAATCAAGTGCTTTGTTGCGTGAGACTGTCTGCAAGTCAGCGTATGCTTTGTGTACATTCGGGCACGTTTATGTGTACGTTTTTCCTCTGACTGACATTAGTTTGTGTGGTTGTGTATGCTCTTGGGTATTCCTGTGTGTGCTTGTATGTGTGTGTGTGTGTATTGTTGCGTATGCCTGTGCGTGTTGTATGTGAGAGTGTGTACTCTTATTTGTGTTTGTGGTTGTTGTTGTGTGTGTTTGAGCGTGCGTGTGTGTGTTTGTGTTTGCATCTGTGTGTGTGCTCTCGTGTTTGTTTCTCTCTCTCTCTCTCTCTGTGTGTGTGTGTGTGTGTGTGTGTGTGTGTGTGCAGTTGGACTACCGTGTTGCACAGAGTTGTAGAACTGATGAAACGCATGTTACAGACTTCGCGGCTTATTTTCGCCTCAACGCATCCATGGATGTTGCTGGTGCACGGGGTGAAGGCCATTGCGCGAGAAACGTACGGACGGACAGGCGGACAGACAGGCATACACACACAGACCCATACAGTCATCGAGGCCAACTAGATGCAAGGTCACAGCAAGACAGATAGAAAGATAGTCATAGAAAGAGCAGAAGCGACAGAGAAGCAAATAATAGGCGGAAGCATGATGAGAAACAGAATATAAATGGAGGTGGAGAGAGACATACACAGACGGATTAGCAGAACCAGAGACACATAAAAAGACAAACACAGATCGATAGACCGGAACATTTAAACATTATAAACGAATGACGAAGCAATGAAGTGAGATGAAGACCTGTACAAAGGCATTGCAGCGACAGAGAGTAAGAGATAGAGAAACAGATATATATATATATATAATTATAGAGAGAGAGAAAGAGAGAGAGTAAAATAGAGAGAGGGAGTGAGAAATTGAGTAAGATATATAAATATATATATATATATATAGATAGATAGAGACAGAGACAGAAACAGAGAGAGACAGAGAAAGAGAGATAGAGATAGAGAGATAGAGAGAGACAGAGATAGACAGATAGACAGATAGATAGAGGGAGAGAGACACGGAGCGCGACGTGGTCCAATAGCTGCGCAGCTTTGCTCCAACTTAAAACGAGTAGTCGCTCATAAATTGCTCTGTGAGATTCTTGTTTAATCCGGCCATTGAGTCGCCGGTCAGTGGATTCCGGTTGGCTGGACGCGGTCATCGTAAACGAAGAGGACAGCGCGTTGACCATCCCTTAATTGCCCCATCGCCCCAGATTACGAGCACATGCGACGCCTACCAAGCAGCAGCAGCAGCAGCAGCAGTACCAGTCTCACCAACCACATCAATAACACCACCACCACCTCCAACAACAATACGATCGAATGCCAGCAACGACAGCATCATCAGCAATATAACATCCCACCTCCATCATCATCATCATCATCATCATCATCATCATCATCATCATCATCATCATCATCACCACCATCATCATCATCACTACCATTACCATCGTCACTGTAATCATCATCATCACCGCCACTACCACCACCGTCATGGATGCATGTAATTTATTTATCTAGCACCGTTAAGAAAACTAACAAAGGCGCTACAACATGACAGTCTAACAAGTCTAGCAGCTGCTACTGAAGATAAGTCGAAAATGTTTCTTTAGCTGACTGGCGGAACCTGCTCAACATCACCACAACCGCTACCACCACCGCTACTGCCAACACTATCACCACCATTGTCGTGATCAACGTCACGACCATCAAAATATCCACCATCATCGGAATTTACACGAGTACGTTACTGAGTAAATGTTTGCAGTGGCATAAATAGCGGAACGCACAACCACTGAGTCACTGTTCAACGGGCACAGTCCACCGACGGGTCCTCCTATCACTTGAAGAGCCATCATCGACGCTGAAAGACTCTTGCCTGAAGAGTAGATGCCATGCATAGCACGACGGAGACGCACAGACTGCCCAGCCAACAAACCCCGCAACAGGAATACACACAAATACGCCTACGATTCCTCGCTCAGTCGATGGAGATATGGCGTGTTAACAAATGCTTTACTTACTTACTTACTTACTTACTTACTTACTTACTTACTTACTTAATGACAGACAAAGGCGTCGCACGGTTTTGAGAGTCAGGGCCAACAAATGGATTTCCGAGGAGATGAAGTTCGGGATGTCCAAGCAGCAAGCCATTTTGAAATGTTCAGAAGACAATTCTGGTATCATTTAGCAGCAAATCTGAACAATTTTAGAGCTATTTTAAATTAATTTTTTACAAGATCTGAGATATGTATTTCAGTAGTACATATGTAAGTTTCCTGAGCGGAGCCCGGGGTGGATGGAGGGACATGCGGCCCTATAGCTGTAAAAATGGAAAAAGTTCATAGAATCCAGCCCCATGTCCCCATTATCTTGTTTGAGGGCGTGCCTGTATAATTAAGGTTGACGTTACTTTTGCGCATCTAAATTGAAGGGCTGTTCAAATACACTTGTGTACTCAATGTTATCACTATTTTCTTATAGCTAAATTGAGGCCTTTCATCTAACACGTGAGGGGATCAAAAGGACCGATGACACCCAGGTTTTTAAGTGATGGCAACCCAAACAGACATCTATACAAGTGTACGGCCTGATGTGTATCGTCAGATATTTCTTCGATCAGTGTTAACAATAAATTGTAGCTTCAGCTTTGACTTTTTGTATCCAAAGCAGCGACAACAAAAACGATTCCGTGAACAAAATTATCAGCTGCATAATTTCACAAACTACCGCTTGATGCAGCTCATGCCATATTTTCCACTTACCATCAGTTATATATATTGTCGATCTGTATGCTAGATTATATATATAATCGTATATATAATCGATTATATATATAATCGACCTACATACATATAAAATACACACGGATGCTTTCAAGTGTCTAATTCAATGCGAACTCGACACAGATCACATTATGGAAAACGTGACCCACCGGGGTTCGAATCCCGGAGGCATAGGTGAAAGGCAGAAGCCACATCAATCTACCAGTGTGATAATATTATCAGCACCCTTGCCCCATAACATCCAATAAACATATTTACTGCTACAGAGCAGATCGATATGAGTAGCGCTACAAAATTGTTACGCAACAATAAGTCACGTTTAATACGACATTTCATAAGTCATCACAGGGCGAGTCCACCGTGCAGAGAAATGTCAATTTCGTGCTCGTGAACTATGACGACGCAATGAACCAAGACCTTCAGAACTACAGAATAGCCTGACATGCCACTTTGTGACGAACATCAATTTTCTTCGGTGCATTGGCTTAAATCGTACGCTTACAGCGCACTGTGTCCCCGGGATACCACACACTTAGTACAGAAATGGTTCCTTAAAACCTGGAGTAGACGCAAGCATTGGTTTGCTAGTATAAGTGTAAAAAAGCACATGTTAAAGTAAGTGTTAACTGCAATACAGTGTGCTGCGGGTGAATCCGAAATTATACAAGAAAAAAGGCCAAAATGCATAGATCTGAAGGGGTATATGTGGTTTTTCTGGGCTTCACCGATTCTCCGAACGCTCCCAAAGTTTTCTGGGCACAGTTATCAACAAATAAATTATAATCACCCACATAAATGTCAAGTCAATGGGATCGTGGGTGTCGGATTTATATGGGGTCAAAATACGTCGTTTCCTATTAATTACTTAAGCAAACGACCATTAGCAATGAACTGTTCTGCCGTTCAGCCTCTGATATACACCCGGCCCAAACGTTTTGATAAATTCAGCACAATTCTCCCTTGCATATGAAATAAAACAAGCTCGAACATACCACACATACATGTAGGTCATTTTGTATGTATGTACATGTTTGTATGCTTAAATGTATTAAACGTTTGTATTTATCTGCTTTTGTATTCATCTGCGCATGCGGGTATTGAAGGATTATGTGTTCCGCGCTTACATGCGTTGACTTATTGCCGACATTTACTGGAATGCACGAAATTTCGCCTTTATAGCCAAACGCAGGAGTTTCCCATAAATTGCTGCGTAATAAAATATACCCAAACACAAAAATTAAACATCACCAACAGCAGGAGGCACAATAAAAGCAACGACGACAACAACTTTAATAGGTGCTATAAAATGAGCAATTACGATTACGAATAAAAATACTAATAATAATAAATGATGACGATAATAAATAAATAAATAAATAATAATAGCCATTCCAGCAAAATGTTGTACCTAAGATTGATCTCATATACGTCGGGTAACAATAAAAATACAGCAATTAAACGAAATTAAATAAAAGTCAGTAATTAATAAATATTAATGTTACTAGTAATAGTAATGCTACTAGTAATAGTAATAGGTACTGGTAATGTCAATAATTAATAAATATTAATGCTACTAGTGATAATAAAATGCAATAATTTGTCGTTAAGCAGTAGGATTATCCTTAATGCTGTATTGTCACTCGAAGCAGCCTCAAATGTTAAATTAGTTTTCCCGGTAATGTTATTATTATGTTGCATTAACTGCACACAGAACTTGGACTCCGCAATTAAACCTCGGAGGCTTCGAAACGGCGACCCTGGGTCTCATATTTTGCTGGTCGTAGCGATATGCAAACTGGGCTTTTGATCAGTCTGCCTTTCCGAGAAATGCAAAAGGCCTGTTACATAAGCTGAACTGTTGCTTCCTGTAGATAACAGTATTTACTGCGTCTGTCCGTCGTATCTTTCAAATTTTAGATGACAGCTCAATCGAATTCACGCTATTCAGCAAGATTATCGCCGTCTCAATCTTTTGTATATTGCCTCTCGGCGCTGTAGAAGTCACAAGACTATACTGACATTCAAGTACATGCATACATACGTAATACATACATACATACATACATGCATACATACATACATACATGCATACATACATACATGCATACATACATACATACATACATGCATACATGCATGCATACATGCATACATACATACATACATACATGCATACATACATACATACATGCATACATACATGCATACATACATACATACATGCATACATACATACATACATGCATACATACATACATGCATACATACATACATGCATACATACATACATACATACATACATACATGCATACATGCATGCATACATCCATCCATCCATCCATACAACCATACATACATACATGCATACATGCATACATGCATACATACATACATGCATACATGCATGCATACATACATCCATCCATCCATCCATACAACCATACATACATACATACATACATGCATACATGCATACATACATACATACATACATGCATACATGCATACATGCATACATGCATACATACATACATGCATACATGCATGCTTACATACATCCGTCCATCCATCCATACAACCATACATACGTTAAGCGTTCTAATATCACTGGTCAACATAGAAATCGTTACTGACTGGAAAAGGCCCTAATGTGTAGCATCTTGGTGTGCTGAACACGAATATAACCATAAAAATTTTTTATTGGCTCTCGTTTTGAAAATATTTCATATAGTTCATTTTTTATGTTTCACCATGTAAATTTATGCAGTAGGACTGCGACAATATCCTAAATAAGTCTAGAATGATGTAATATTCCACCTCATTGCATAATCCCATCATGGACACATCATGCACAGTTGATTACGTCATTTTCTGATGCAATGTAAAACTACAGCCAGTCGGCTGCTGACGTAAGATGACGTCAGCAGTGTACTATATAAAGCGAGTCGGAACGGTTGAGCATTTACAATATTACAGACTTTGTGCGAGACAGTTTAAGTTACTGTTTTATAAAACTATTATTACTTTATCCATTTAGATACAATACAGAACAGTAATGCCTCGGAAGTGCGTAAATACTGTGGACAACTTTTGTTACATTTGTGGGGAAGTGACATTTGCCAACCAGAAGAAAAGTATCACTTATCAAGTCAAGAAGGCATATCATGCTTACTTCGAATGCAAGGTTGGTGACCAAGACAAGCCATGGGCCCCGCATATATGCTGTGCTACATGTACAACACAGCTTTCACAGTGGTTGAATGGCAAAAGACCATCAATGCCGTTTGCAGTTCCCATGGTGTGGAGAGAGCAAAGCAACCACGTAGATGACTGTTACTTCTGCTTGGTTCCTCCTCTTTCCGGTGGAATAACGAAGCAAAAGAAGTCGACAATAGTCTACCCAAACATTCCGTCAGCATTGAGACCAGTTCCACATGGTGATGGACTTCCTATTCCAGAACCTCCACCAGAATATATTTTCCTTGATTCATCTGATGAGGACAAGGGTGAGCCGACATGTTCTTCTCCTGGTCCGTCAGCGTGCAGTGATCCCGATTTTCACTGTGGTGCATCATCAACCCCACACAGAATAACACAGGAAGAACTAAATGACCTTGTTCGTGATTTGGACTTATCCAAAAACAAGGCAGAATTGCTAGGATCAAGACTCCAACAATGGAATCTTCTAGAAGAAGATGTCACAATTACTTCATATAGAAAGCGCCATCAGCAGTTGGAACCTTTCTTTATGAAGGAAGGTAATCTGGTATTCTGTTCCAATATTGACGACCTCATGAATGCCTTACAGATCACTCATGACCCACAAGAATGGAGACTCTTTGTAGACTCTTCAACACTGAGTCTTAAGGCTGTGCTTTTGCACAATGGAAACCGTCTTCCATCTATTCCATTAGCGCATGCTGTCCACATGAAAGAGACATACGATAACCTAAAACAGCTACTGCATTCCATTGACTATAACAGGTACAAATGGCACCTGTGTAGTGATTTGAAGGTAGTTGCCATTTTAATGGGACTGCAGCAAGGATATACAAAATATATGTGTTTCTTGTGTGAGTGGGATAGCCGAGCAAGAGAGTTGCACTACGTGCGGAAGGAATGGACTCCCAGACAAAACATGGCAGTTGGACTGAATAATATCCAGCACCCAGCTCTGGTCGAGGCTCACAAAATCCTACTACCACCCCTTCACATCAAACTAGGTTTGGTGAAGAACTTCGTGAAAGCCATGGACCGCACTTCGCCAGCTTTCCGATACCTGCATGAAAAATTCCCTCGACTCAGCGAAGCAAAGATTAAAGAGGGAGTTTTTGTGGGTCCTCAGATTAGAGAACTCTTCAAAGATGACCGCTTCAACAACTTGCTGGAGGGTGATGAGAAAAAAGCATGGAATGCTTTTCGTCTAGTGTCTACAGACTTTCTGGGGAATGTTAGGGCAGAAAACTACAAGGAACTAGTAGAAGACATGCTCAAGCAGCACCAGAAATTTCGCTGCAATATGTCTCTGAAGATGCATTTCCTTCATTCCCATCTGGATTTCTTCCCTGACAACTGTGGTATGGTTAGTGACGAACATGGCGAACGTTTTCATCAAGATATCGCAACAATGGAGCAAAGGTACCAGGGAAAATGGTCCACTACAATGTTGGCTGACTACTGCTGGACACTCCGCAGAGATGCTCCCGAACAGCTGTACAAGAGACAGGCAAAAAAATCTAAGAACTAGTCTATGACCTGGTTTTTACAAATATCAACTGTAAGTGTATCACTATTGGCATGCATTGTGCGATATAAAATTACTTCATTTCAGATTACAAAAAAACTAGAGCCAATTCGGCATTTTCACTGTCATATTCGTGTTCAGCACATACAAATTGATAAGAACTGACTAATTTCATTTCAGTAACATGACTTTTGTAAAAATTTGTTGTCCAGTGTATTCGCAGTGAAATGTAGGCTTTCGTCTGCAGATGACTTACTGTTTTAGCAGATGACTTACTATTCTGCAGATGACTTACGTTTTTTGCAGATGACTAACTATTTTTGCAGACGACTTACTATTTTTGCAGATGACTTACTATTTTTGCAGATGACTTACCTTGGCCGCTCCTGATGAGTAAGGCTCGTCGAAGAGAGCCCAGACTTTGGGCATTATCTTCTGCCAGAGGCTGAGTTCTCCCGCTCGGAAATTATCATCGAGACCGAACTTCTTCATGATCTCTTCCTCCGTCGGTTTGTCCGTGTCCAGGTCCAACCTATCGAGGGTCTGCAGGGTCTCCTGTGTGTCTCTATGTGTCGTGTAGGTCATCCAACAGCACGGCTCCACCTGGTTGGCGTCGAGGCCCCAGAACTCCAGTTCTTCCTCGAAGAGGGGACCGCAGACGTCCGTTGGGTAGTGGAGCTTCCCCGTGCGGTAGTAGTTGAGGATTTGGGCAAAGACCACTGGGTGGCGGTCGAAGAAGTACTCGTTCAGCACGGGGTCGTAGTTGGCGAGGGCTTCCGTCAATCGGGACAGCCGGGTGGCTGGGATCTTCTTCAACGTTGCCTTGTACGTCTCGTGGCGAATTCCGCCGACGTTCAAGATGACGCGGTTCTCCGAATCAGCCATCTTGGATCCGACCGATGATCAAGTGTTCCTTTTGGTTCTAATCCAGAGACAGTGGCTGTGAATAGGGCATCTGACGTAATCGCACAAACGGAAGATTCAAGGTTGTCGTCAACTACAGGTGTAAGTAAATACGTAGGTGTCATCTTTATTACTACGAGAGACAAATGCCCACACTTTACAAATAACAATGCATGCAAAACAGTAAAAAGAAAGTGCAAGTTCGGTAAAAACTGATCCAATGTTTATAACAGTATAAAATCAGGCTTTATAAACAGTACAAGAGAAAGCAGTCAACAATCAGATTTCGGACACAAAAAAGTCAACAATCAGATTTCGGACACAACTCAAAAATAATGTATGAATATCTGTGCACGGATTTCATGTGTCACATACATTTTGACGCCGTATGACACCGCAGCCGAATGGTTTGAGCGCTCGCCTTATAGCGTGGGGTTGCTGTTTCGAGCTTCATTTGAGACGGTTACTGCATCTCGGAACCTTGAGCAAGACCTTCGCGCACATTTGCTCAGCGCCATCGACTTATGCTTAGATGATGATGAAGATGAGTTATCTGCCCGAAGGCAGGTCCATTGGCCTTATGCCACTCGGGGATGAGATGAGTGAGATGGTTTCCTGTTGCCTTCTTCAAAGACAATTGTGGGTGAGCAACTTGTCCAAGTTCGCTGCGCAGTGGCTTGAGGCAGAATCGAACTCGCGACCCTCCGGTTACGAAACACCGACCATACCACTACACCACCACGTCCTATGATGCTTAGATATTGGCTCAATATTTCTTCACTAACATATCTTACTCCACAGTAGTCTTAATTAGCTAATGAACTGAGCATTATCAGACCACGAGACAAATACATGCATGACAATAGTAAAACGTACCCGCGAACCTTTTAGCAGACAATCCAGGATTAGACATGCACATATTGCCTTGGTGTGACACCTTTATCTGCTAGTACCTACATATTACATATCTACCGCCATTATATCTCCATAACGATAAATATATACAATACAATATACAACTGTAATTTGATACTGCTCTCTTTACAAAAATTTCAAGTTTCAATATAATATGCATATATATATCCTTCATTACACATATGAATTTGAATATAGGCCTAATATACATGTATGTATGTATGTTTGTATGTATGTATGTATGTATGTATGTATGTATGCATTTGCATGTATTTGCACCGGAGTCGTGTGTATACGATTGTTGAACAACGACATCTAGTGACATCTGTCGTTGTCGTTTTGCGGCTGAGTTCTTTCATTCCTTTTCTCTACTCTAGTACTTACAGAAATGTTACAAACGATGGCAGCAGAAGCAGTCGCATCATCATCACAAACAGCAGCAGCAGCAGCAGCAGCCGAGAGGACACAGATGACGATCAAACGGAGGCCGTCCTCAGTCCAGTCACTGAAACCGTGGCGACCTCTGTGAATCGTGCCGCACACAACAAACAGAAGCCAAAGATGCAAAGACGCATGCGTCAGACTTCACGAGGACGATGCTGGTCGTAGCTCAGCATCATGCTCAGCAACCCGGCTTGAAGATGTGCTCGACGAACGGAGGTTGAACGTCGCAGCAGCCGCTTTCTTGTTGCGGCTGCTGAACGGTGGTTAGCATTCGGCGACATTGTACAACTCAATGCAGCAGATTCAGCGGCTGAGGCTGAAGCTGGGCATCTGTGGGTTACGGCCTGCGCGCATGTATGTAAGTGTGTATGTGTGTGTGTGTATGTATGTATGTAGGCATGTATGTGTGTATGTATGTATGAATGTATGCATGAACGTGTGGGTATGTGTATATGTATGAATGTGTGGGTATGTATGTATGAATGTATTTTTTATTTATTTATATATGTATGTATGTATGAATGTGTGGGTATGTATGTATGTGTGTATATATGTATGTATGAATGCATGTATGAATGTGTGGGCATGTATGTGTGTATGTATGTATGTATTTTTTATTCATTTATATATATATGTATGTGTATGTATGTGTGTGTATGTATGTGTGTATGTATGTATGAATGTATCCAAAATACTTAACAGAGTACATTTTAAGTATCTCTCAAAAGTGTCGTTCCAAATTTAATGTAGTAAGAGATTTATATAGCGCCTCCCTGAAATATCAATTCACTCAATCTCAGTAAACTAGGACGATTAAAATATTATGTGCAGATGCCGACGAAAGGCGAGTTCAGCGATCGTGAAGAACAGGTGTCGATGATGGATGCGAAGGCCATTCGGGGATATCATGAAGTGGTCATAGCAACAGGTTGCTCAAAAACCCGTTGCCACCCGAGGAGCAACCTATAAACAATCAATAAACTCCCACAAGAATTGTGATAATTATTTGACCCATCATAAGAACTGACCAACACTTCATCTCTTGCAATTTCTGCGCAGGTCTTTCACTCAAAACTGAAAACACTCATCTTCCACAAATCATATCCTGATTCTTCCTCTTCCCGTTATCTCACTTTCGGGTTCAATTCCAAACACCATCCACCACAGACGTCAGACTGTCGGCCTAGATCTTGACCTGGAGCCAAACCCTTCCTGCCTATCAATTTTCTTTTGACTGAGCTCCTGTAAATAAGCTGGTTCAGGCGACCTAGCTTCGGCAGGTACAAAGACATGAACGCCACCAAAACGTGCGGACGAAGGAAAGGGAAATATAGACGAAGATGAAATCTGAGCGCCTATCATAAAGGGCGCGACGTATTATTAGTATCATTATAATATAATATTATGTTATATCTTAAATTATATAGTAATAATTTATTATATTATATTATATTGTATTATATTATATTATATTGTATTATATTATATTGTATTATATTATATTATATTGTATTATATTGTATTATATTATAATATATAATATTATATTATGTTATATTATATTATATTGTATTACATTATATTATAATATATTATATTATTACATTATATTGCTATTTTATTATTATTATCATTATTATTTCTGATTGATAAATGACAAGGGGTAAAGGACGCAGCGTAGATGTCCGGTGATGCTGAATAATGAATGACAAGGGTTGGGACAGAAGGAGAGAGAGAGAGAGAGAGAGAGAGAGAGAGAGAGAGAGTGAGAGAGAGAGACAACAGGAGACTGGTAAAGAAACAGACAGACGGAGAGCTATAGTGCGAGTAAGAGAGAAAGACATTGTATGTGTATCATCGTATATTTTATTGTAATGCATTGCATTTTTATGCATTTTAACATATATGAATTGAACTATACATTAATGAAATTATATAGCGCCAAATGGAGAAGAAAGCTGCTCAGAGGAACTCCTGGTGTTAACATATCCGCGGGAAAAGGTAGGTTCTAAGAGAATGAACTGCAAGACTCCTGCCTGCTGTAGTGACCTGAGCTCCAATGATGTGTGGAATACTGTTCCGCAGCGAAACTCCACCAAAGCTCGGCACCATGGAAACACTACCACTAAGGTGATGGATGGAGTGAGAGAGAAAGAAGAATGAACGAATGAATGAAAGAAAACAGAGAAATACGGAGAAACAGAGAGAGAGAGAGAGAGAGAGAGAGAGAGAGAGAGAGAGGCAGAGAGAGTCAGAGACAGATAGAGTGAGTAGCAACCAGATTCATGGACAAAGGGATGAGGAAGATATAGATCGAAAGATAGAGGCACACATACAGACAGGCAGAAAACCACATACACACACACAAATACATAAAGAGAGGAAGACAACACAGAGCAGAGAGAGAGACAGATAGATAAAGAGAGATACAGACAGAGACAGAGAGATAGAAAGAGAGAGAGAGAGAGAAGACAGAGCAGAGAGAGGATGACAGGCAAAAAAGAGACAGAGAGACACAGATACAGACCCCGAGAAAGACACACACGCACATGCACACCCACAGGTCAGGTGGTCCCACATAAATTCCGGTTCGTCGTAAGACCGGAGCAGGAAATGATGTGAAATCATTATGAAGACATTGGCGCACATGACGGAACCACCACCAGCATCAGCAGCCAAGATGGCCAGCCAGAAGCCACCTCGGCATCCAGTGCCAACGCCACAGAACGACGACGCACGACTGACTCCAGCTACGGCTGCTGGCCATCGCTCCAGCATCTTTCCTGCCATGATGCTGCTGCTGATGCTGGACGAATACAAATATGCTAACGGTTCCCGTTAATGAAAGTCGCGGCCCTTGTGGATAAAGTGCATAGTTCAGCCGACTGAAGGACACTCCACTGCCTGCTAGTATTATAGGCTAACACTTCGCATGCTACAGGCTAACACTTTGCTGTTAATGGCTAACACTTTGCTGTTAATGGCTAACACTTTACCTGTCATAAGCTAGCACTATTCCTGTTAATGGCTAGCACTATTCCTGTCACAAGCTAGCACTATTCCTGTTAACGGCTAACACTTTGTTTGTCTTAAGCTAGCACTATTCCTGTTAACGGCTAACACTTTGTTTGTCATAAGCTAGCACTATTCCTGTTAGCGGCTAACACTTTGTTTGTCTTAAGCTAGCACTATTCCTGTTAGCGGCTAACACTTTGTTTGTCATAAGCTAGCACTATTCCTGTTAACGGCTAACACTTTGTTTGTCTTAAGCTAGCACTCTTCCTGTTAACGGCTAACACTTTGTTTGTCATAAGCTAGCACTATTCCTGTTAACGGCTAACACTTTGTTTGTCATAAGCTAGCACTATTCCTGTTAGCGGCTAACACTTTGTTTGTCATAAGCTAGCACTCTTCCTGTTAACGGCTAACACTTTGTTTGTCTTAAGCTAGCACTATTCCTGTTAGCGGCTAACACTTTGTTTGTCTTAAGCTAGCACTATTCCTGTTAGCGGCTAACACTTTGTTTGTCATAAGCTAGCACTATTCCTGTTAGCGGCTGACACTCTGCCTGTCATCGACAAAAACCCCTTCTGCTATCGGCTAACAATTCGCTTGTTACAGGCAAACACTTTGCTGTTTATACAGGCTAACACTTATTTCATGATGACTGTAAATAGTCTGTGCATAGAAATGTGTTCCCACAGATGTACGCAGGACCGCGATCTCACTGAGTTGGATTGTTGCGGCAAGACGTTGGAAGAGGAAGGGAGAAGTCTCCCTTGGGTCTCCCGAAACCTGGTTAGCTACACCCGTACGTCAGGGCGCCTCTGAGCGTCAGGATGTCCGTTCGCGTTCCGGTCGTGGTTTATTTCAGAGATTTAAATCTCGGGCTAACTCGGTCCGTACACGGGACCTTAACTGGCGTGACGCCCATTCAAGCAGGCAGTGGTGGTCACCCGATTAATTCATTGAAAAATTAGCAGTTCGAGACCATACGGTTGCTTTAGAAAATCGTGTGCATTTGCATTTAGATCCAGGCTAGCCATGACCTTCAACCTCTGGAGATTGAACTGACCAAATGCCTCAAAAGCCAAAATGGCGAACCGATAAGAGGCTGGCAGACTTTCTACCTTCCTTTGGGCTGACAATTCAGCCGCTGCTGCTGCTGCTGCTGCTGCTGCAGGGCAGGCCGCATGAAGAAAACAATTATGATTTAGCCAGAATTTGCAACAATCATTTGCTATACACCGATTTTTTAATTTACTTTTTCTTATTTATTTATTTATATTTAAGGTGCACATGACAACTCATGAAGAAAGTCTCCTTATACTGTTATAATGACGAATGTTATTACTAATTTATTACTATGATAATTTATTATTGTATCGTCATCATCACCATCATCATCATCATCATCATCATCATCATCATCATCATCATCTCTTTCCTTCTAGCTGGAATTAATCCCTCCTGGGGAAGGATCAGCCACACGGATCCATCTCTCCACTTGTTTCTGTTATATCATCATAATCATCATCGTCATCATCAACAACAACAACATCTTCACCATTGTTTACTTTTTTATCAATTTAGAATATTTGGTACAGAGATATGTTTGCGAAAACCTAATGTGACATTTACATAAGTTCTATTTTTCTTAGGTCTATAGACTCTTGCTAAAAGCATCAGACTGGATGGACATGTGTTTCGCTAAGACCTAGACTTTTGTGACCTAGTTTTCTTAGACCTTCTGCGTTAGTCGGTGGAAAGGTACGACGGACGAGAGAGGAGGAGTTGCTTGCGACTGGGAGTTCGGTTAATGTTCGTGGACGGGGGTAGGACGAAATTAATTTCCCTTTGCCGATTCTTCTTCATCTTTCATCGCTGACGAGTGGCTTCGAGTGCCAGATGAAGATTTGGGTGGCCTTCTACCGTGGGTCCGCTTCGCCGCCCCAACTGGCACCGACAAGGACCCTTCCAGGCAGGATGATTCTCCGGGCGGACCTCCCTTCCGCTTGTTCGTCCGTAAGTCTCTCACTCTAGCATGCTGGGTTCTGCTGCGACTTTCACTACACCACTTGGTGGTCGTCCGCTCGTCCATCCATCCGTCCGTCCGTCTGTCCGTCCGTCCGTCCGTCTGTCCGTCCGTCCTTCCTTTCGCCCTTCTTCCAGTGACTGTATTGACGGAGCCGGTGACACCAGCGGGATGCTGCTTTATATAGGATGCAGGCAGAGATCGGCTGCTGATGCAGGAAGGCGCCATCGCAGTTTTGATGGAGTCATTGTATTGGAGAACGGCTGAAAAAAGGAGTAGTCGAAAGACAGAAGAAAAAGAATATCAGCTACGGAGGCAGAGAATATGAAAAAGGACAAGGCAAAAGAAAATGGAAAGCATATGGAGACTACAAGGCGGTGAACTGGACGAAGAGGAGATTGGGAAAGTACGCGAATGAAAGAGGGTAGCTCTGCAGAGGGAAATGGTGGAAAATGAGAGTAAGGCGCAAGAGGAAGAGGAGGAAGAGGAGGAGGAGGAGGAAGAGGAGGGGAGGAGGAAGAGGACTAAGAGCAGGAGGAGGAGGAGGAAGAAGAGAAGGAGAAGGAAGAGGAGGAGGAGGAGGAGGAGGAGGAGGAGGAGGAAGAGGAGTAAGAGCAGGAGGAGGAGAAGGAGGAGGAGGAAGAGAAGGAGAAGGAAGAGGAGGAGGAGGAAGAGGAGGAGGAAGAAGAAGAGGAGGAGGAGGAGAAGGAGGAGGAGGAGGAAAAGAAGGCGGCGGTTGCTGATGCTGAGAGTGGGCAGGGGTTACAGTGTTATCTCGAAACGAAGCGCAGGTCCTTGACGACCAGAATGACGACGCAAATATTCTGGAACGAGTGTGAATGTAATGAAAGGGAGATAAATGCCAGCAGGCAGCAAGGAATGGGCAGGCAAGACATTTAATGAAACACAAACACACACAGACAAAGAGACAGACAATGACGCATACAAGAATTCACAAGACCCACATACAATCATACAGACAGTTCCATTGACTGACCGACCGACCGAACGAACGACCGACCGACTATCTATCTATCTATCTGTCTGTCTGTATGTCTGTCTGTCTATCTGTCTGTCTACCTATCTATCTACCTATCTATCTATCTATCTATCTATCTATCTATCTATCCATCTATCCATCCATCTATCCATTATACATCTATCCATCTATCTCATATATAGTTATAGATAGTTAGGTCTATATATAAAGATGTAAATACATGCATATATATTATACAGTATGTGCGTTTCGACTAAAGGCGCGGGCACCTGTTCTCTGTTGTGAACTGAGTGGATATGGTCGCTTTAGGAATGCCTTTCGGCAAGACTATTGATTTCCCTCTGTTGTTTGGCTTCACTAGCACAGTTGAATTTACGAAGGGAATCGGGACTAAACTGAAACAGTCATGAAATCTGCAATCAACCGACTCATGTTTGGCTCAACTTTCAACGGTAATTTCTTGAAGGAAATTACTGACAGAAGCAAATAATAAATGCGATAAAACTCTAACTTACATAACAAGACATGACTTTTTTACATTGCGGTGAAGTCTAGACGGATGTCATTTTCCATTTCCTTTTGGCATTTTCCTGAAGTAGACCTGCGTTAATTATACCGCCACAAAAGACTGAAAATTACATGAAGTTAAGGACATGCGAGATAACGGTGGAAAATAAACACACAGTCACAGACGCAGACGCAGAGACATACATGGACACAAACATGGACAAGCAGACAGACATGGTCTGTTGATAGACACAGACGAACGACGATTGGGAAGCCTTAAGAACCACAGACAGATGAAGATGGACGGACCCTAGACGGTTAATTAGCGAATAGATAGGATAGAAAATAACCGTAACAGAGAGACCCACGAGGGAGAAAATGCGAGAGAAAGGATGAAAAGAAACACACAGTCATAGACGCAGACATACAGAGACACAAACACAGACAAGAAATAGTCATAAACACAAAGACAGACAGACAGGCATGCAGGCAAATAAACTGACAGAAAGACACAATGAAAGAAGTCTCGGCGGAAGAAACTGACAGAGAAGAAGGAAAGACGCAGAAAGACAAACAGACAGACCGACGAGGAAGGAAAGAAGAGATACTGTGAGAAGAAGAGATGGTGAGAGGGAGGGAGGGAGGACGGAGAAAAAGGGAAAGTGAGAGAGAAACAATAGGCGGCTCAGAGAGCCGTTACATCAATCGGGAGAAGAAAAGATGATACAAAAAAGGATAGAGAAGAGGTGGGTGCTGCAAATGAGAGAAAGGGCGCAAACGGCTGATAGGAAACCACTCTTGCTAGAGGCGACAAGGTCAGAGGTCAGTCAGAAAAGGGCGAAAGAAAGAGATAAGCAAGAGGTAGATGCTGAGAGTGAATGACTGAAGAATGGAGGAAAACACAACGACGGAAAACGGAGAGTTCACTTAAAGACGTCAGAAGAAAAAGAGTAGAGGAGACTAACGACGGTTTGAATAATTGAACGGAGGAACGGACAGACAGAACGACGGCTAAATGGACAGACGAACGGCTATTTGGACGGACGGATGGAAGGGCTGATGGATGGTTGGGTTGATGGATGGATGGGTTGATGGACGGACGGGTTGATGGATGGATGGGTTGATGGATGGATGGGTTGATGGATGGATGGGTGATGGATGGACGGGTTGATGGATGGATGGGTTGATGGATGGATGGGTTGATGGATGGATGGGTTGATGGATGGATGGGTGATGGATGGATGGGTTGATGGATGAATGGGTTGATGGATGGATGGGTTGATGGATGGATAGGTGATGGATGGACGGGTTGATGGATGGATAGGTGATGGATGGACGGGTTGATGGATGGATGGGTTGATGGATGGATGGGTTGATGGATGGATGGGTTGATGGATGGATGGATGGACGGGTTGATGGATGGACGGACCAATGGATGTGTGTCTGTCGGCTGATGTTTTAGCTGGGAGTTAGTAGTATATTGAGCTGTAGACTGAGGCACGTGGTTTCTGTGGAAGGCTGGCGCATTGCAGGGTGTTTTGCGCCCTAGGCAGATCTTCTACCTGGAGTCTCTACCCCTTAGCTTTAAGAAAACTGATGCATTCCAGTAGAATTGTGACCCTCTATCCATTTATCCGTCTATCTCATATATAGTTAAAATTAGTTAGATCTATATATAAAGATGTAAATATATACATATATATTATATGTGCGTGAGAGAACCCCGGTCTAAGTCGAGAAATCAATAAGCCAGCAGTGCGCTCAGAAGCCGATCAGGCATATACTATAGGTCCAAATAGTTCTTTGTATGATTTTCACAGAAAGGCCCAATATAACACTCGAAAGATCACAATTTTAAATTCAGACTACAGAACTGCAATTTGGCATATAAAATGACCAAATTATTCAACACTTCCAGCCTATCCAATACAGTATTGACCGCATTTCAGATTTATTGGCTTCGGTTGGGCGCTGTAGAAATCTCGGGATTACGATTACGATTACGAGTACTAAATCACGCAAGTTCTGTAATGTATGGGTGCCTTTCTGCGGATCCAGAATTGTTCCACCCTAAGCGGCCGCCTAGTTAGCCTAGTGGGGGGGGGCGCCGGCCCTATTTATTTGGGTCTATGGTAGGTAAACTGTTGTGCTGGAAAATTGATTAAACGAACAATCGGTGTTTAGACAAAGCATAGAACCCTATTGTACTTTTGAGATTCGCTTTCACTAAAATTATTCTCTTATCTTCTTTGAATGTAGACTGTTATAAACAAAAATGGCTTGGTACCTGCTAGATTCTAAGGGGATTTACAGCGTCAATCGGCTGACCGGAAAGAATCCTCGTCTACCACAAATCCTATCCTGATTCTTCCTCTTCCCCTTATCTCACTTTCCGGTTCAATTCCTAACACCACCCACCGTAGCCGTTTGACTGTCTGCCTTCCTGCCTGTCTGACTCTTGCATCTCTTTTTCCTCTGGAACCGAACACTTTTTGCCTATCGATTTTTGGTTTAGCTGAGCGCCTGTGAATAAGCTGGTTCCCGTGACTTAGCTTTCGTTGGGCGCTGTAGAAATTTCGAGCTTACGATAACAATTTTCCATAACTTTTGTTTCACTACTGCCCTCTCGTGAACACAGCGTAGAATAAATACATCGAGTCGACACTCGTTGCGGCATAAAATGGCTCGCCAGAGGTCTATCTAGGCACTCTACTATTATGCCAAGACTAGTGAAGTAGAAGTCACGATGATCACCTTCCTATAAATTTTAAGAATTCTCCTGACCCTATAAATTCATTGAAAAATGAGCAGGATAGAGTCCACACAGTCGCTATAGATGAACATGTACATTTACATTTTACGCTGATCTTAGACATATTTACAATATATAAGTAATGTAATGTAATGTAATGTAAGTTAGTGTATTTACTCCTATGCCGGTTTCCTTGATGGACACAACTAGGACTTTTGCCGAATTGTGAAAACCTCACTGGAAACAAATTGGTAAGTCTAGAAGTGAAAACCCTTGCTAAAATGTAGTTAGAAAAAGTGAACGACAAATTGAGTTTGACTACTAGTTGCAACTACTTTTGAAAAAGTGTCAACTGTATGCTTTTCAACTACTTAAAATGTAGTTTAACTACTGTTGTTAACAACAGTAGCACACTATAGTGCAGGTCGTTTAACACAGAATTTAGGAGACTAGTGTCAACAATTCGTTTAACCGAATTTCGAGTTAAACATCTGATCAACTAAACCAAGCAAAACCTTATGGGAGTCGCATACTCTGTATTGGATTTAAGGAGGCTTTCATTCATGTATAACGATGTTAGCCCTAATGGTCTTACACATTTCTGCAATATGATCTATTTATAACTCAGGTAGCAGGGGTGATAAAAGCCAAGGCTTTAGCCGCTTGGCCCAATTTCACCTCTTTGAAGACGTCTTAAGCCTTCACTATTAATATCTGTAACTCAGCTGCTTTCTTAGTCCAGATTTCGTTGACATCTGCTACTACAAGTCGCAAATATCTACTGCAGTCTATTTATCTGTATGCGTAAGTAGGTATAATGCTCTACATCGTATTCTGCTCTAAGTTGGAAGCATTTCCAATGAATTCAAAAGGTCATCATTGTTGTTGAGAGACGTCGGTCAGGAATGTCACAACATTTTAAGCATTAAATATCTCAACCGATACCAGCGAACCTGACCCTTGAATCTTGATATGGAACTGAACTTGAACTTGCCTGCCTATTAATTTTATTTTAACTGAGCGCCTGTAAAAAGACAGTTTGCACAACTAGCTTTCTTCGGTCGTGGTAGAAACCTCGATCCAACAATCACTATATCAGTGAATAATTCAAAATCTGTAGGATAATTTAGACCTGATTAAAAAGGCCTACATTTAATTTATTAAGGCAAATGTATCACACGAAAGCCATTCATACAAAGAATATAACACTTTTAAATCACAAGATCAAACACATTAATATTCATATAACGATCACATATCTATATCGGCTATCACTTGGTCAGAACTGTTATTGTGTGATCAAATGTCTCCATAAAGTTTCTGATTTCGTGGAGTACGCTAGAGTATAATAGCTCCTTAAACAGAACGTGTAGTCATCTTATAAATGTAAAAGTAAATGTACACTTTTTGTGTCTGTGAATAAACTGGCCCCCTTGACATGGCTCTCGTTGGACGCTGTAGAAATCTCGGATTACGATTAAAGCGACCACATGGCCTCCACTCTGCTCATATTTTAATAAATTAATCGGGTGAGATCCTTCACCGCCGCTGCCCGTTTGAATGGGCGCCACGCCATTTAAGGTCCCCGTGCACGGACCGTACTAGCCCGAGATTTAAATCTCTGAAATAAGCCACGATCGGATATAGCCAAATATGGACGCGACGCTACTGAGTTTGCCAAATCTGTGACAACAGATTTGCATTCTGATAAACTCCAAGGTCAGTTCAGTAAGACAGAAATCAGAAGGAAAGGTCTAGAATCTACTGCACAAATCACCTCAGTTCACATTCTTTCCCCGCTACATAACATCACAACAACTTGCAACACGGGATTTTTCATTCCCAACCCTCACGTCTTAGCGTAACCATAGGATTTTTAAAGCGTTCTAACTCACTGCTCGCCGTATAGTTTTATCCAAAATGCTAGCAAATAAAAATACATAAGTGGTTGTAATGAAGTAACGAAATTCTTCGTAGACATTAGTTCATTCACTCAGGGCATTTATATATCGCCCATCGAGGACACGTATTCCTTAAGAATTACACTAAACTTGATCGCAAACTGTCAAAACGTTTCGTTAAAATTTAATTGTAGGCAAAAAGATTTATCTGATTAACGTATGAAGTACTTCACACTTGGGATAGACGAACAATTGAAATAGAAAAAGACCAAAAAATGCAAAAACAAACCTGCGCATCTCACACGAACTATTTTCTTATTCAGGGCAAATATTACAAATAATTAAATTATTATTAATAATTCAATAATTTAATGTACCTCAAGTGCATTTCAGCGCATTCAAATCAAAGTAGGCCTATTCGGAGCGTCCAAGTATACCCTCAATTCTCATCTTTCTCCAAAGATTAAAATCAGAAAGTATACTTCAACACACGAAGCACTATACCCCCTGAAGTACACCCGAAGTACTCAATTTTACAGAATAGAATAAGGAACGCAGCTTCTATAGCGCCTCAGAAGAAGTGATCGATGACATACATAGACGTTACGCCACACTGGCGGTACTTCAGAGTATCGATGAACTCCCTGGCCCTGTTGATGTCGCCCAGTGCCTCTCCGATCTCGCACAGAAGTACGTAGGAAAAGTTCTCCTTTTCCACCCCGTTCTTGAGCTTGTGGAATGTCACCCTTTCGAGCTTGAGGCTTCGCGGAATGTTCTCGACGATGTAGTCCGCGCCGCTCCAGTAGGTCCACGTCCGGTCAAGGCTGTCCAGGTTACCGGCTGTCTTGAACGCACTGACGATGTAGGCTGTGTTGGGGTTGGAAGGCCGCTTCGGCAGCAACGAAGTACCTCGAGCGATGAACGTATTCATTTCACAATAACCGCCTACAACACCGAGACACGACTGTGAATACTACTACTACTACTACTACCACTACTACTACTACTACTACTACTACTACTACTACTACTACTACTACTACTACTACTACTACTATTATTATTATTATTATTATTATTATTACTACTACTATTATTATTATTATTACTACTATTATTATTATTACTACTACTACTACGTACTACTACTACTACTACTACTAGTTATAGTGATAATAATTCAGTCTCCTTCCTTCTATTACTATTCGTACTATTCTATGGAGAACGTTTTAGTTCCTGAGGGATAATATGTTCCTTGGGTAAACAAATAATCATCATCATGAACATCGTCATCTTTATCTTTATCATCATCCTCATCATCATTTTTATCATCTTCATAATTACCATAATAATTAGACCTTCCAGAAACCTATGGCTCTGTACCGGCGCTTTTGGCATTAACCCCTTTCAAAATGCATGCCAAAAATCAGAATAATCAATAAACGACAATTGTAAATAGTCATCCATGTACACTCGTGACATATTCAGAATTATGCGTTATGTCCCCATGTTTCAAGGATATCTCTGGCAAACGCACTGGTGTCTAGTCACCTTGATCAGTGTAGCTAGATTCTTGCCGGTATCACAAAATCAAACATGCAGAAACTCCAGAGTTCAGAACTCCTCAGCTAGAGCCATAACTGATACGTCAAAATATGAGCATATAACCCTTGCACTTATGTGCTTAAATCTTTGCATTGGTTTCCTGTTCAGCAACGGATTCATTTCAAATTGGGGCTCACACTTAATAATAAAAATTGAACCACAATACTTAAAATTAGTCCTTATTCCCCAGACTTAAAGTTATTCAGCCTGTTAGAAGCTACTAATGAATAATAATAAATGAGTTCACATCAATTCATCGTCAGATGTGAAAAGCCGGCGTGTTATTAATCAACAACGACACGTCAGATGTAGAGCACTCAACCTGAGTATACTACGAGGTAGGCGTGAAGCCTAGCACAAACAATTGACGAGCCGCAGTGCATTGAAAGACCAGAAAAAGACAATGACGTCTGATGAACGAACGCGGAGGAGAACGGCGGCGTTTTTGCGCGAAAAAATAATTCCTAGAAAATGCATTGCTGTTGCTTTTACGAGTAGAAAAATTGCCTGGTTTATTGTAGGCAAGCGAGGCTGGCAACAGAACGCGCAGAATATCAGCAGCACTGAATTTCCAGGCTATTTATCAGCCTTACATGTACATAATTATTGGACGACGGTCAAGATGCCCCAAGGATTCAGACTGCTTGCTACACGTACAGAGTCCTAAGCCAGCAAGGTCTCCACGACGCACGTACGGACTTAAGGAAGAAGGGAAGGTTGGATGGACGGATGGATGGAAAGGACTGACAGGAGAACGGACAAACAGGAGAACGGACAAACAGAAGAACGGACAAACAGAAGAACGGACAAACAGAAGAACGGACAAACAGAAGAACGGACAAACAGAAGAACGGACAAACAGAAGAACGGACAAACAGAAGAACGGACAAACAGAAGAACGGACAAACAGAAGGATGGACGAAAGTACGCAAGGGCGGAAGCGCGGATGAAAAGATGGGGGACCGGAAGGACTGAGCGACGGACGGATAGACGGAAGAACGGACTAAAGGAAAGACGGAAGGAAGAAACGGGCGGATTCAGTTTGAAACTATGCTGGTACCGTTTTGCGTGAATATTAAATTTAATAAAGTAGAACTTCGTGACACAGGAGGTTAGCACCGGCCTCTTGCCAGCGGTTAGCTTTGCAATATCTTGCCCGTGGTCAGCGTTTGATCATGGAGTGCCACGTAATAGTCATTGGTGTGAAAACTCCTACATCAGTCGGCCAGCAACGACTTTCTACAAGTGTTGTGTAACGCGATTGCGTCAAGCGACGCTGTAACTCATAGTATTCCGTTCTTATACCATTTTAAAGAATGCGCCGGCTGACCTACGAAGCTGCGTTGACATAACTGGTCAGAGGTTGGCGGCGGGTGGACGGACGGACGGACGGAAGGACAGTGTTGGGTCGCGTCTCGTGGTGAGACGGGCTGCAAAATTAATCAGCCGTAGACGTTCTACTGTGTGGAAGGTCTTGAATAATTGAATGGTCGAAACAAGATGGCCTCAACTCGAATGAGACCCGCGGGACTTACTGACTTTCAGGTTGTCGATATTTTCTTGTACGATACAAAATGCATGAGCTCATCGATGCCAAGGAAAGTTTTCGCTAAGATGCTGACGTCAGCACTTCTTCTTTTCACGGAAACATCAAAATCGGACTCATTCTCATTCAAGGCGTCAGTGTAGGGTGAACAGCGCGATAGCCTACTAGTTAGCACCCTTTACTAACAACCCAGAGGTTGAGGATTAAAATTCCAACCAGGACAGTAGAAGTAGTTTCTGTTTAACGACGCTGTGTCATAACGAAGATGATTAGCGTCGCCTTCCTCGTTTACCCAGGGTTGGAACTGGCACTATCCGTGGCGTAGTTTGAACGAGGACAAAGAGCTATTTTTCAACTTTCTGTTCCACAATTCCTTACCGAACTCAGTTAAAAGGAGTACATCGACCGTACACTCGCTGAGAAGATCAAGTGTCAAGGCAGAGGACTGACCAGCTCCACAATATGAATTTGCAAAGAAACTGATTCATGCCTTGTGCAATTATGATAAATGTTAACATGGTATTATTTAATATGCTGCATTGAAGTCATTAGATGATCCAATTAGATTATTGTTGTTGTTATTATTATTATTATTAAGATCAGATTTTTATCATTATCAATATTAAGATTAAGATTAGATTAAGTTACGTTAGATTAGATTAGATGCTCAATAAACTTGTATTGCGTAATTCTGGCTCTGCATATGGTGCGCATGTCCTCTTTTTGCCTACCTTGACTGCGCAGTATATCGATGAACTGTTTGTTGAGCTCTGCGTTGCCGACTCTTCCATTCGTTAGAGCATCCGGAGCGACTCTTTCAGGCCGAGTCTTTTTCCCTAAGACTCCAATTTCCCCACCACTTCCACCCACTGGAAGAGTACTCTTGTAGATGATGTAGTGCAGGTATGGAAAATGGGCTGAAATAAAAGTGGGGTCCGTTGTAAAAAATGTAAACAAATACACAGACTTTGTCCACATCGAGCACCCAACGACACTCGTTCATCGCCATGACCGCTCATTGGACTATCTTCAGACTTCGAGGGTATCTTTTGCCAGCGTACGTGTGTGATTAATGAGCTTTTCCATTAAAATAACGTTGTTATACATTAGAGTCGTACATTAGAATCGTGATTTAGACTCGTACATTAGAATCGTGCTATAATGCAATTATCCAACTTAATGTACTCGCTTATTGTACCCGAATTTCGTCCAAGGTTAAGTATTGCTTCATGGGGCAACGCTTATCATAATATCGTTGACGACGATAATAATAATTATAATTTGGAACGATAATTCCAGGTTCTTAATTACTTGCTAATTATTTAAAGTTTTTTTGCCTAGGAAATATTTATGGGTAAATAAGTAGCCAATAATTTTCGTTTCGAAATCCAGTACAGTAGGGTTGAGTGTGGGGTGGGTCATTGGCTTGACCCTTGCATCTGAACTGCAACGGAGAAAAAGTTAGATAAAAGCATAAATGGCCAGTTTATCGATACGGACCGATGAATTTTAAATTGGGTCATATCAATCAGTTGCTTCAGTGGTCAGTTTGACTCGGAAAATGACATAAGCGCACTTGAGTGCCTGACCACTAGCGTTATTCGAAAGGAAAATTATTGGCTACTTATTCACCTCATAAATTTAATGAAGGCGATAACGACCATTAGTGGACGCTATCGTCTTCACTGTATATCTGGCTATTTATGAGGCCCCTTAAGACCTCACGAGGGCGCTAAACTTCACAAAGCTCAATACAGCTTTTCTAACTTTTCTCCAATATGCTTATCTTTAAAGCCATTGACAAATCCTTTGTCCTTGACCACTGTTTGTCCCTCGCATGAGAGCCGCTGCTGCCCAGTCCAGAAGCTTTACCTACGTTGGTCCCACTTGCTGGAAGCGTCTCCCTCGAAAAATTGAGACTTGAGCCCCTTTCTCTCCCCTTCTAGGTGTTCCGCATCCGCCTGAAGACTGTACTGTTTAACAATGATTTTATTTTTTTCGGGTCGGAAACACCTCTGTTGAGTTTATCCTCTAAGAGACGCTTTATAAACCTCAAACTACAATTACAATTACAACTACCTTAAAGAGTGAATTAATTAATTAAAACAGAACCCGCACGATATCACTCTCCGCCAGGGCTTCAACGACTAAATAATAATAATAATAATAAATAAATAAATGATAAAATAAAATAATAATAATAATAATAAATAAATAAATAATAAAATAAAATAATAATAATAAATAGATAAAAATAATAATAAAATAATAATAATAATACATTAATTAATTAATTAATTTGCTTGCAGTCTAGGCTCTTGAATTACACTACAGATGTAAGGCATACGCTTGCAGTCGACACTCTTGAGCAGAGTTCCTTCGAGAAAGAGTTCGTTTTGCTGCATGAGTCGAATCGATTCCCAGTAGGGGTCGAAGAAGGGATTGTCTCGGTGAGGACCACTCGCATCGTTAGGCATCACCTTCTGCGGATTATCAGCGAAGAAGTCGAAGACGATGTCCAATTCCGGATAATCCTCCGCCGAACAGACTACGTCTGCCGCTGCCTCAGCATCCGGGGAGATCTTAGGCGGCTGCTGCTGCTGCTGTTGCTGCTGCTGCTGCAAGGGCTCCATCAACAGATCGGGCTGATCATTCAGGCTGCTCCTTAGACGAACTGACGAAAGACGAACTATAGGCGTTCGACTCAGTGGATCACTCACTCACCAAATATGCTGCCATCTTCACCATCTAAGCAAATCATATGAAAATATCGCATACATGTATGTATGTACTGTATGTATATGTATGCATGTATGTATGTGCATGTATGTATGTATACATATATATGTATGCATGTATGTGTATTTTGTGTATGCATATATATGTGTATGTATATGTATGTAGTGTGTCTGTATATGTATGTATGTATATGCATGTGTATGTATGTGTATGTATGCATATGTGTGCGCCTACACCAGCTGCAGCATCTTAGGCGGCTCGCTGCACTTTTTGAACTTGGCAGTAGGCGGCTAGCCGTATAGGCTAGGTAGGTGATGGAGTGCGACAGGCTAGAAAGGACTTTTGAAGGTCAGTTGCTCTCGGTCCGATCGTCGCCGTTGTTGATAAGACAGGAATATTTGATGGAGTCGAAGTTTCGCTCGATTTCATCAATCGTTCGAGATTTTGTCAGTTTCGGATGACGACTTAGTTTTCGGCCGTCATTGCTGTACTGTGTTTGAAACCATCTTTGAAACATCGGTCCTTCATTAGTGGATGTATCACTGTCAAGTTGTGGATTTAACCATTGGATTAACCTTGATTGTGATTTCATGCCCGACTCTCGTAATCGCTTAGCAAGTGGATACCGATTTTCGCCGGTTAGAGTGAGGTTTCTTTGTACTACGTGAAATCGGGACCCGTCGATGCTACCAGCCCGAGTCGCTTCGTTGCTTTCGTATCAGGGAGTTAAATTTTATTTTCTTTCGATTTAATTATTATTGGGCTAAAATCTTACGCTCCGAGCCTAAATGCCTATAAATTAAAAGTAGTAATTTCCGATAAACTTAATGGTTGGAGAGAACTAAGCACTTTCCTCTTCTTACTAATTGAATTGTGTACTGTAATTTGTAGCTTGTATAAAAGTCGTCTTGATAGTTAAGATTAAAGGCATTTACTGTATATAAGGAAATATGGCTGAGTCTAGTCCTGGCTTACCAAATGTTGAAGTTAGTTCGGGGACGGATTGGACCAAAGTTTTGTCGTCCCTGGCCGAGTCCATCTTCTCTCTCGGGGCAACTCAGGCCCAGATGAAAGATGATTTAATAGAGCGCCAGAAGCAGCTCATGGAAGGTCACTTCTCTTTAAGGGAGGAAATGAAGGAGGATTTTATAGAGTGCCAGAAGCAACTCATGGAAAGTCAGGTCAGGCTAAGAGAGGAGATGAGAGATGAATTTATACAGTACCAAAGTCAGTTCACTGACAGACAGACCCAAATGGATGAGAGATTGAGAGAGCGCCATAACCAATTTATTCAGCAACAGGCTTCGTTCAGAGAAGAGGTGAGGGACGAAATTATAGCGCGCCATATCAGTTGGGGAGGTGAAACAGCCCAGAAACTTCTATCGCCACCTTAGGAGTCCAAGGAGTATCCATTGTTGGAGCGGGAGGATAAGTCTGCCGAGGACGCCAACACGGACCCAGGCGTGCTCTCGAGAGCAGCAGTTTCCAGCTCGGAAACCGCGGACAACATTCGACCATCTGGTGACATAATCCTGGAGCGTCCTCCGATGAGGCGTAGCATTCGACTCGGTAAGAAAGCTCCAGTGTATTACGGAGGAGATGCATTCAGAGCTCCAAGAGTACATATGTTGGAGCCGGGTTCGAATCTGCAGCCTACGCTAGTGAAACAGGTGGTTCCTTCCTCCGGGCGTCCTCGACAGCCGAAGGGTCACGCGCGACAGTTTCAATTCTCATTTATTTGGCGCCATGTACAAATAATTAGCGTGGCAGAGATGCGCTGCTTAGGATCATTCAGATGAAGCGCAAACTCAACAACAACAAGCCTAACAACAACAACAACAACAAGCGTAACATCCAAATCACGCACAGCAATAACACAAAACAACTCAAAAGGATCTGGCATTGAATATATATATATATATATATATATATATATATATATATATATATATATATATATATATATATATATATATATATATATATATATATATATATATATATATATATATATATATATATATATATATATATATATATATATATATATATATATATATATATATATATATAACCATAGACATAATGTAGGCATGTATAACTATCAGTTATATATTTGTTGTAGAAATCTCTAGAGTATATATATATATATATTCGATATATCTAAGTCTTTCGATAGTGCGGAAGAGATTGTTTATTTCATTATTTGGTTGAGCAGTCAGGACCGACGCCGGCCGAATAGAGATGGAGAGGGAGAGGAAGAGAAAGGGGTGGGAGGACGGAAGTAAAGGAGGGAGGGAGAGAAAGGGAGAGAGAGGGAGAAGGAGAGAGGGTGAAGACATAGGATGACCAATTTCACAAAACCGCCTCTTCTGCTGTCACGTGACCCAAAGCAACGCGTGGTAAACAGCAATAAAGTTAAATCAATGTATATGTGCCTTTGACTATGCATAATACTGATATCTATGTACATGTATTAACATGTATATATAAACATATAAATGCATATGTATGTAACATCTTACGTATCTATGTATGTATTTATAGAATGCACATATGAATAGTCTCTGAGGTGAATGCATGGCTTATTAAGAGAGATAAAGTTGTTCTTGGTGGATGGATGACTGAACAAATGAATGGATGGGTGGTTGAATGGATGGATCAATGGCTTAATAGATGCATGGATGTATGGATGTATGGATGCATAGATGTATGGATGTATGGATGGATGTATGGATGTATGGATGTATGTATGTATATATGGATGGATGGGTGGATGGATGGAGGGAGAGAGGGAGGACTGAGGGAGGGAGGGAGGTAGGGATGGATGGATGGATGGATGCGGTTAAGCAGGTGAGAATCTGACAACACGAAACAAGACTCTGCGACAGATGAGCAGCGCGGGATATTAGGTTAGTCTCCACTGGTGGATGGCGGGGGAGTGGCTCATGAGACAGGCTGCGAAGCAAGAAGGAAGGGAGGCAATCGGGGAAAGGAATGAACGAAAGGCGGGGTAGATGAGAGGGCGCTGGGCTGGGAGTCGAAGTGCAGATATAGACGCGATCTGCCGTGAAAGAAAGAAGAAAAGATCGCAGTGAAGGAAACAGACAGGTTGTGAATCAGTGAGACGAACTAACCAACACAGCCATCCATCCATCCGTCCATCCTTCCATCCATCCATCCGTCCGTCCGTCCGCCGATCCACACATCCGCCGATCCACCCATCCACCAATCCCTCCAGCCCTCCATCCCTCCATCCCTCCATATATCAATCCATCCATCCATCCATCCATACATCCATCCATCCATCCATCCATCCATCCATACATCCATATATACATAAATACATCCATACATCCATACATCCATCCATCCATCCACTCCTTCGTACTTCCATACATCAATCCATCCATACATCCCTTCGTACATCCATCCAACCATCCATTCATTTATTCATTCATCCATACACCGAGCACAAATTAACCTCTCTTAAGAAGTCATCCATCCAGTGCATTCGTTAACACAGTAATCTATGAATCTATCCATGCACTTTGTCTGTGACTGAATAATTCATTAGTCACTGATTTCTTCTCATCTTTTGCAACCCCAATTAATAAACCAATGATCCAACAAACCAATTAATAAACCAATTAATAAACCAATTAATAAACCAATTATTAAACCAATTATTAAACCAATTATTAAACCAATTATTAAAACAATTAATAAACCAATGATCCAATTAATAAACCGGCACGTGACCTGGATGCATTCCTTCACACATCATACGCCCACTCACCATTCATCTTCGCAGACATCTCCATCGCGGCTGCTGAAGCAGATCGCGCTCGATAGGCGACCACAGGATGCTGCATGAATAAAGTGAAGAATCCCTATGTATGGCTGCTGATGCTGGAGCCGATAGCGCAATTTATTTCCTCCGAAAAGTCTAGCAAGCGATTGGCTCCATAAACCGAGAGCTGCGGTGGACAATTTTCTCCCAGAAACGTCAGCTTTGACATTTGGGTCAAAGCCTCGTCCTATACTACAACCTCCACTGGCGCCTCGACGACGCCTCTAAATACGAGGACTGGCCGACTCAGGAAACAATAGATAACATACATATCCATATACATATAAATATACATATAAATATAAATATACATATACATATTCATATACATATAAATATACGTATACATATAAATATACATATACATATACATGCACACACACATATATATATATCTGCAGATCTATACATTGAAGATATATATATATATATATAGGCCTATTTATCACTGGCCTGGTTCGCTCATTGGTTGAACCGTACGTCAAGGCGCCTCTGTGTGTGAGGATGCCGGTTCGCATACCAATAGTGGCTATATTTCAGAGATTTTAATCTCGGGATAGGACGGTCCGTACACGGGGACCTTAAATGGCGTGGCGCCCATTCAACGGGCAGCGGTGGTGAAGGATCTCACCCGGTCATTTCATTGCAAAATGAGCATGATCGAGGCCGTATACGGTCGCTATATAAAACCGTGTACATTTACTTCTATATCATCATCATCATCATCATCATGATCCATGGGCCAAGAGTGCGTAGGTGTCCACTGCATGCATTATCATCTGTCTCCACAGTTCCCGATCTTATGCTGTTCTTATCAAGGCGTGCAAGTCTTGCTTACACCAATCCCTTATATCATCTGTCCACTCCCTGTTAGGTCTTCCTCGACTCCCATTTCCGTCCATAATTCCCATCATCACGCTTTTTATTTTTCTACTGTCGTCCATCCTGCATATATGTCCAAACAAGCGTAATTTCCTTCTCATTATTACTTGTATTAGATCTTCTTTTATGCTCAGTCTTCTTCGGACCTCCGTATTTTTTACCTTCATTGTCCAATTCAGATGTAATATTCGTCTATAGCAGTACATTTCAAATGCTAACATCTTATCTTTATCCGTCTTTTTGATTGTTCATGCCTCACATGCATACAGAGCTGTGCTAAACACACATGTTTTCAAGACTTTTAGTTTGGTCTTGTGGCTGCTTTTCCTGCTTTTCCAGATGTTGTTTAGCCCTGCCATAACTCCTTTTGCCATCTATATACAAATGTAAATATACATTTATGCATGCATTTCTTGGCAGCAGCAATATCTCAGTTGTACCAGGGTTGTGAAGGGAGTACTGCAACCGTTTTAGACTTATTGGGAATGCGTAGCTGTAGGTGTTGGGAACGCACATGGAGTTTGGGGGCAAGAAGTCAGCTTTGAAGGTTGAAATAAATGAGCATTTTCTTTGGGATCTGTCCAGCATGTAATACTTTATGGTGGTGGATACATTCGCAGTTGGACTGACAAACGGATGGATCGATGGGCTGTTGAATCATTCAGTAGTTGGAATAGATAAATATCTATCTTCTAGTCCGTATAATAAAAGATGTTTTGGTATGAAATCAAAGATTTCTGCAGTGTCTCTTCAGAGACTCGGCGACGGGAGTGCATTCGGAACGATAGACAATTGCAGCGCAATATTGGCATCTGAGATGTCGCCCATCTAAGATGGTGCCAGCATCTTCAAGAGACTATTGGTGGCTACAGCAGCTGGCGAGCAGGTCCATGACTTCACACGGGTCTTATAGACGTGTGCTAGGCAGGGTCTAAATATCAGACACAGCTAGGAATCGCCTCACGTCGCTCGGCGTCTTCGGGGCAGCTGTACATCAGCGATGATGATGGCTCAGGAGTGTTTTAATGGCTCCTCCCTGATCACTAATTTAAGAATATGAAGCCACAAGCCAGCCTTCATAGCACCGGTATTTATATTATAAATGGACACACGCGTATATAGGTAATCACACACGCGCACACATAGATTCATATATGCATATATATATGCACATTCATATATATATAGATTATATATGCTTGGCTCAGCTTGAATATGCAGCAAAGGAAGGCGCATTGGCTGCGGCGTCTGATATTCGGTCGAAGCATTTCATCATCGTGGGACGCGGTGGTGTAGTGGTGTAGTTGTTGCCTCGTAACCGGATGGTAGCGGGTTCGAATCTGCCTTGTCACTGCGTAGAGACCTTGGACAAGTTGCTCACCCACAATTGTCTGTGAGGAAGGCAACGGGAAACCGCCCCACTCATCTCATCCCCGGGTGGCATATTGCCAATGGACGAGAACTCATCATCATCATCATCATCATCATCATCATCATCATCATCATCATTATCATCATCAATCCATCATCAAAGGAATTGTCAGACTCCGGTGATGAAGATAAACAGGACGAAAAGATGAGGAAGACAGAAGCAGAAGATGTGAGAACGGGGCGCGAATACTAGACATCGAAACTAGTTAGTATGGAAGAATGGCGTGAAAGTGGAGATAGAAAGGAGAAAGATGTAAAGAATTTGTAGAAAGAATGACATCGTGGGAGGAGGATTACTGCCGTCCGTTTGCGCTTCAGTCGGAAGATCCACGTTTCTGTGGAGAGGACAGATAAAGGAGTGCATTATTTTTACCGTTAAAGGTATGCACAGAAATCAAGCCGTGCACAATCAGGTCAATATCCATAAGGTCAGTCAACAAGACAGGGAGTGGAATATCCACGACAGAACCTATGGTGAATAAGCAATTTGAAACAGGTAAGTTTTAAGTTGAGAACGAAATGACATTATACATACATACATATGTATGTATATGTATGTATTTATATGCACACAATTATACATACATACATATGTATATATATATGTATTTATATGCATACAATTATATATACATATGTAGGAAGACAGATCGAGGGGTCGATGGGGAAACGGGGCTCCTAGGGCTGAGACCCTTGATGGAGAGGGATTAGACTTGTTTTGTCGAGGCTTAACTGTTCGGGCGCTGGTAGCGATGTCGCTTAAATGGCCAATTTCACGTCGCATCGTCTCTCGCCTCCTCCATCATCATCGTCCATGGAAGCAGCCGAAACCCAGCTGCGGAAGAGCATTGGCTGTAGTCTCTGGCCCCCCACGAACGATGGACGTGGTTCCTCTAAACGCTTGGGCCTCCCCCGCTGGGTCGACCGATCGACCGACCGATCAGTCCATTCGCGACGCCTAATGTATGCCGGATTACAGCTGATCGATATTTATATCTGTATATATGTATATAGACATCTATATATAGACTGTATATATATGCTTATGTATCATGATGAATATCAAGAATATATATGCATTGAGGTGTGATTTGATAGATGGGTCATGCGTATACCATGCATACAAGTAAGAACAGTTGGTAAGTGAAGTATGAAGTGTATGTATGTTTATTTATAGAGAAAATGGGTTTCTGATACGGTAACACGCTGGTCGTCGCGAGATGTGCTAATATTCTGAAATGTAAGCCCTAATGTTATGCATTATGCTTCACATATATCTACTATATTATAACGCGCTGTGTAGATTACGACTCGCAGCATATATATATATATAGGACACTAGCGCTTTTTAGGTACCTCACAAAACTGCTTGTGCAGTAAATACACACATGCTATCTTAGCTAAGCGCTAAGTACTAACGTGATTAGAATAATTTAGTAAATCGTAATTAAGATTACCCGAGGATGTTTGCGTCTTCGTATCCGGAGATGTAAATACTGCATAGGCAGAAACATTGAAGCTGTCGCCAAATAGTTATTCCTTCCAGCAGTCAAAGCCAGTCAGCGCCAGTGAACACCAGCCAAAGCCAGTCAGTGAACACCAGCCAAAGCCAGTCTGTATAATTTACTTCCAGTCGTGCTTTGTTCTTCGTATACAAATAAGCTAGTGAAACGCATTCCAATTCTTCGATTCTTATTGTAGATAATGGAGTTAGAGCGCCTTTCCCGCTACGACCGTTCCTGCATCTCAATGAACCGCGTACGTCGTTCCTGTTTCGAGTTCCTGTTCCGCTGGGCTGCCATCTCCGTCTGTGCTTCGGAACAACAACAGCATCCGTCTCTGTCTTATCTGCGCTAGCACGTGACCGACCCGACCGACAGTATAGGGACGAAGCTCGAGCTGACAATTGGAAGCCCAATCTATGTATAGTCCGACGTATTTGCCGCCTCGTGACGAACTGGGCGTCGAGAGACGTCTCAAGACATGACGTCTGCTCTGGTCTATTGTTGCAGCTACAGCAGCGTCATCTGTGAGTGACTAGACAGCCTGCAGGCGTCTTTCCTTTTCCCACACTTGTAGGAGGATGTCAGTGGTAAACGTGAGAGTTAGGAATAGGGTTTAGCGGCGTATTTCCCATTCCTGCTGTATCTATCCTAGCCCTACGACTAACCCTAACCCTAAGACTAACCCTAATCCTAACAATAACCCTAACCTTAATCCTAACACTAACCCTAACCATTGACATCCTTATACTGGACATACTCGTACTAGAGTGGGAATCGGAAAAAAGCAGCCTGCAGCTACTCCTTCTTCAGTCCCAGACTTGTTCTCTTCTCAAGCGCTGAGGGTGCTCGACAGGTGGATGAGCAATGTCGAGGGTTAAACTGCAGGTCAACACCAAGGTCAAGCCGAAGGTTAAGTGGAAGATCAAGCCGTTGGTCGGGTCGATGATCAGGTCAAGGAATTTACGTCCTTTTCTTTGATGGATTTCGGGAAGAAAGGAAAACTTTAATCGAGTAAAAGGAAAGCTGAAAATGGCTGGGCTTGTGGTCACACTGCACGTTCTGCTTTGTTCTATTTAACTCGACTCAAGGGCGTTGACCCAGGGAATCGACGCGACCACGCCCCTTCACTGGGAATCTGGTTGACCAAAGGTGCTTTTGGTCCCCACTTTTGACCCTGAAGATTTCAATTTTTGGGCTTGACTGAAAGCGTCAGAGATCGGCTAGAAACAGAAATAGTTAATGACTATGAGGAGAGCGAGAATTAAAATCTTGTCTAAGAAGTTGGAAATTGTAGAAAAATGTATTCAAAATATCTTGTTGATTAAAGAGGTCGTAAATTCCTGCGAAATAAAGTACTGCTTGGTTAATTGACCCCTGTGAGGCCTTCCCTTTCACACTCAACGTGACCTTGATTTAGCCCAAGGTACCTCGCAGATGACTGCCTCAATCAAAGACTCAGTTGCGAAGACTACATCGAAGTCTCACCTTTTCAAGAACTCCCACCCTGATCAGTCTTCCCATTTCTCTCAGCTTAAACACAAACCCACCCTAGCCTTCTCTCCCCTCCTCTCTCTGGTCTCCTGGCAACCGGACTTCGTTCGTGACATGGCATCTTTGGACAACCCCCACTGACTTGAACTCGTGAATAATCTGGTGCCCTGCGCTTTTCTTTTTGTCCGGTTTTCTCCAGATAAAGTTAGGTAATCAAACTCTAGGCTCCCAGTTCCCCAGCATTTGAACGGTTGAACAGCATCAACAACTTCCATCGAGTCTCTCAGTCTTTACGAATGTATAACTTGAGAATCAGCAACTTAAGAATCGGCAGAGAAAGTGGTAGGTCTGAATATTTCAGTAAAAAATCCTGACGCAATGCTGGGCAGCCGAGAATTGAAAATCAAACAACAGTCGCTAGATGGGACCAGCTGTTTACTGAGACCTACTTTCATGAACAGAATGAGCAGGGGCTTAAGATTTTGTATTTTTTTAAGTTTAAATTTTACATTTTAGTATACTTCTAGTTAAATAAATTTTCTGTTAGAAGTGTAATAAAATGTGGACTAGCCTACGGTTGATTGGCCGGGGTAATTGAAACGACTTCATGAACCCCATTTTGAGTCATACAGCTCATTTGAACCCTTCTCAGTTCAATCAGCAATCTTGTTGTCAACATCAACATCGTCAACATCTTCATCATCATCATCATCATCATCATCAGATCGTCGTCACCATTCTTAATCATCATCATCATCACCACCACCACCACCACCACCACCACTACCATCGGTTCATTAAAACCAAATGCATTTACATTTCACTACCACCAAGCGTCGATAATGGAAAGGCCCTCCCGTGCGATACCACAGCAAGACCCCCATATCATGACACAACGCAATTTTGCTGTGCCCAGGACACGCTTGCGTGAGCAGCCTGCGTTCGTCCGACGTACAACATAGAAATACTAGGAGCTATTACAAAATGAATTATGCCTCCATGGCTGAACCAAGAAATGTGAAACTGACGGCTAGAAAAGTCGAAAACGGTATTTTCAAGTACACTTTCATCGCTATTATCACTATAGGCCTACAATCGTCACTATCATCAATAAAGTCTGCCATCTTCACGGACGCTTAATGCCAGCAGATAATCGGAAAGGTTGTAGTTTCAAAGTTTTCGTACCCAATTATTTGAAAGTCCGTTTCACAAACAAAATAGGACGAAGATTTTCAGTTGTTTGAGATATAATAAAACAATATAAGACAAAATATACTTTAAAATATAAGCAAATTACAATGTTAGAAAGAACAGAAAATCTCCTTGTCTTATCCCTCTTTCCGTTCCAAACATCACCCACCGTAGCCGCAATGATGTCCCTCTGCCTTACTTTTGGATCTTGACCTGGAACCGAAACCCTTTTGCCTAACGATTTGGTTTTGACTGAGCGCCTGTGAATAAGCTGGTCCTCGTCATGACGCGGCTTTCGTTGGGCGCTGTAGACATCTTGGGATTACGATACGATGCGATTTTAACGTCCTTCTTTGCCCTCTGGCGACTATATCTATCTAATGGATAGGGCGCTGGACTCACTGCAGTTATTTGCTTAATACTTTGTTTCACTATCGTCCTCTAGCGAACTCAAAAATCAAATAGGTCTACATTGGCGGTCGATATCAAAACAATCATTGTTCATGGGTGGCAGATCATAGACAGACACACAGACAGACAGACAGACAGACGGACGGACGGACGGACGACGGACGGACGGACGGACGGACGGACAAACGGACGTATATACTAATACTCCAGCACATACATTTTAGGCATACTTCCATCTGAGTTTGCCCTTTGTGCACAGTCGGCAGATGGTAAGAGACAATTAAAAGTTGATAATAATTTAACTTTAAAAATATTTATCCTACTTCTTATTGGGGTAATTTAAATTGTCTTACATTTTACTGAATTCTCCTCAAGATCCAGTCTCATTCTAAACACACGTTAACTTAACTCACTTACTTTCCTCATGTGATACATGCCAATGGTTTCAGATCCCATTCACCAGGGCTCTGTGCCAGAACTAGCACCCAACATTGACAATTTAGCAGAACTTTTATAGACGTCAAATCAAAACCATGGGCAACCATTTTGAAACTAAGTACCCTATTTGGCCGCAATTTTTTGGCGGCGCTTTCTTGTTTAAGTTGTTTTTCTGATTAATTTTAGCAAGTCGGGCAAGATCGCATCGAATTGAAGGCGGCTGGGGAGAGATCCGTCTTATTCAGAATTTAATTAAGTATATGTAACTTCGGATGAATAGGATGCAAATCTCAGCTCCCGACGGTCTTAGCTGGGTGTAATCCAGTCCCAAGGCGCGTTCGTTCCCGATGTGTATTGCAAGAAGATCACTCGGGATCATGGCATAATTTTGCTAACGTCGTTCTTGGCAGGCGGCTTGGTGATTCAAAGCGACAAAGCCCTGGAATGTGGCACCCTTAATGGCCGGGATTTGAAGATGAATTGGCGACAGTCGGTGACTCAATCACGACGATGTATCCGCGGTTAAGACTTGGCGCAGTCCTTAGCACAGACAAGCTGTCACAAGCGATCAACACTCATACGATTGGAGTTCATCGTAAACAGATAACACGGAGCAGAAGCCAGCTTAAGTGCCGTCTACGGGATAATTAACTACTGGTTATGTTTTAAGCACTGGTACATACCTATGGAACTTGCTACCACCGGTCTTGCGGAACTCTATTCTGTTCTATTTCATTCTATTCAACTTTGAATCTTTCAGCGTCAACAGTAGCTGGATATTCACGATTCTATTCTGTCCCTATACTAAGGCTAGTCTGTGTATAATCTAGCGTGCTGTCGACTAAAGCCAAAGGTTTTTAACCTGTACTACTTGCTCTCAATCGTCACTACACACTCTCTTTAGACAGCTTCAGTGTTTTCGGCCAACGCTGTATCTCTGTCGTTTCAACTCAATAGTTCAATCTCAGCGTATTGGACGCAACTACTATCGTACAGCGTGGAAGGTAAGGTCGATATCAGCCGCCTTGGCAGCCACAAGATGTCGTTAAGCACTGGATAATGCAATGTTCCATTTAGAAACCTTTACAGGCTTTCGACCGACACTATATGCTCATCTATTGCATTTAATCGCCGGATATATTAGGTATTCTCCTCTTGGTGAGGTAAGGTCGATGTAAAAAGCCCCGACAGTTATGAGATGTCGTTAAGTACTAACTACTACTTATACCCGGAGTTGTGCTGTTTCTGAAATGGTAATGTAAAGGTCGACGTCAACTGCCTTAGCTGGCAGTCATAAGCTATCGTTAAACACATTGGATGCTAATAATCGCAGTGTTAATCTCTTCGGGTTCATAAGTATACCCAAATCAAGCTTCAGAAACTACTTGATAAAATGATTTCAATTTGTGGGTTGGAGTAACTTTCTGGAATATGCATATATCTAACATCTGATATGTATTATATAACGGGGCACCGTAGCCGACTGGTTCGGCAAGTAACGAGGAGAGTACGAATTCGACCCTCCCCTGAGACGGGTACTGGGTGGGGATATTGAGCAAGCAAGTCCTTCACTCACAATTGCTCAGCGCCATGGAGTGATGCGAGTCATTAGATAGAAATAAAAAAATATCATATAATGTATCTACATAATCGAGATAGTTACAAGAAAATTTATTTCATCACACAATTACTGACGCCAGATGTGGAACGCGAAAGATGAACACCGCATTTGAACGAAAACAACCGAAATAAAGCTTTGGAAGGTTAAAGTTCATTATATACATTTATAAAATATGATATGTTTTATATATATTTTTTAGTTCAATAACTGATAGAGAGATAACATTAGTTCTCGGTTTGCTCATCCGAATATCGTATATGTGTTCATTTGTGCACAGCGTCTCATTTCTCTGCGAGCAAATGTTTTCAGCAAATGTTTTGACAACCATTGTGAAACCTGACTTCAAGACCTAGAGATCATATTTAGCGCCATTGTTTGAGCAGTCTATCGATCCGTCGGTTGTGTTGAGCGCAATCCGTTCAAACAAAAGAAATAACAATAGCATACTGCAGGGATCGGAGCAGTCAGCATGCAGCACCATGGGCAGTTCGCCTTTTCTTTACATAACATAACACGGGTCAGTAGACAGCAGCACAATTACGTCCATTTTGAAAATTGGACGACAATCCACACTGGACAACTGAAAAATGCATCTGGACAGAATGACCACCATTCTTTGGCGCCAAACTAAACGACTGCGTTCCAAAGTTAACAAGATGGGCGTAGGAATCGCATTGACTTCATAGCGAGTGGTAATCGTAAGCTCAAGATTTCTACAGCGCCCAACGAAAGCTAAGTCGCGGAAACCAGCTTATTCACAGGCGCTCAGTCAAAACAAAATCGATAGGCAAAAAGAGTTCGTTTCCAGGTCAAGATCCAAGGGTCAGGCAGGCAGGTAGGAAGGCAGACGGCTATGGTGTGTGGTGTTTTGAATTGGATTCACAGGACAGATAAAAGAAAGTAGAGGAAGCAAGTCTCAGGACCATAAAAACAATTTGTCACTTTAGGATAGCCTAGTCTTAACCTCCTATTCCTTTGACGATTGCTACCATGATGACAACGTACACCAATAGGGCGACTATAACGAGGATTGTAACGCACAGTACTTTCCTCCACGTCGGCCAAAACGTCCAACCGGAACAAAGCGCCTCTGCTTTCTTCCGCAGAGTCCCAACGCGATCGGACCGTGGCGGAAGAAGCAATTCCAGGTCGCTATCCCGCCGGATGTGGATACGTGTCTGCCCAGGATGGGTCGGAGTGGTTGCGTCGGTCCTTGGAGTGCTCGATAATGTGTCAGTACTCACAGGAGTCGTTGAATAGGTACAGCCACTTCCTTTGGAACCTGAAATGACATTAACATTTGTCCCTGCAGAAGTTGTTTGCGCGCACCGTGACTCTGTTACCAAGCAGTATAAGTTGGTATCGGCGTAAGCGGGGAATTAGGCGGTAAGTCCTGCGATGCGCTGACCCCGTGTCCAGGACCTTGGGATTCGTCCATTCCCGAGTTACGGGCCTAAAGAAAAGGAAATGAGGGCCTCCCCTAAGTTCCCCATGAGACATGGAAGCTGTACTTGACTTACTATCAGTCTTTGCCCATTCAGGAAGTAGAAGCCACTGTTCTGCCCACCTGTTGGTGTTGCTCGTATCTCCGTTTCAATTGGTCGTAGCGACATCTGATACGCCAGTTTGTTCGATTTCCGCTTATTCTTGCGATCGTTGATCGCATCGTTGTTGAGTTCTACCTCATCTGTAACCTCGTAATGGCTACTTCGCCTATCGTGCACTTTCGACCATGCATCGTCCTCACTGCCAGCATCAGCTGTCCTGGACCCCAGAGATATGCGATCACCGTCTCCTAGGTCGCCAAGAAGGTCTTCCTCGTCGAAGCAGATCTGCCAGATCTCCGGGCTGTTTCGAAGCACCCCGAGGCCTGGCTTGTAAGACTTTCCAGAAGATTTGGTAGACATCATCAGAACGTTGTTGTTCTGTGCAATCCTGCTCTGCAACCTAAACAAATAAATACTTTATAATAATAATAATAGTAATAATAATAATTAGTAACTTCTATAGCGCCGGTCTCTAATGTGCATGTATCAATGGCGCCCAAAACCATGTCAGTCCACTGAGACAGGGAGGCAGCTAATGGTGGATAAGCCAGTTATAATTTTGAGGTTACTAATTATTACAAAAAAGACGCTACTAATAATTACAAAAAATGGTAAAATAAATAAAACCTCGAGTGCGAGGTCTTTCTTATTCAGGTCGAGACCCATAGAAATTCAATCTAGCAGTCGAAGAGAGCCAATAACAGCTTGTGACATTAGTATGAAGTACACCTTAAAAATAGGTCTAAAGCAGAGAGCGAAAGGGCATAAGAGACTGAGTAGAAAGAACAGCTGGGAGAGGGTTTAAAAAATCTTGTGTTTGGATTCCAGACATGACACTGAACGCTATCCACCGAAAGGAATCGGCTTTGAGTGATTTCTTCTGAATTAACCTTAAGTGTATAATGCAAAATTGGCCTCGTCGTTTTAATTTCTTTTCAATTTTTTAGAACTAGACAGAAGCCACAAAATAAACACCAAAAGCTTCTATCTGGAATTTTCTGATGAACTTTACCTAATCTCAATGATTAGCAAATAAAGCCGGCTATTATTCATAGCAGACTAAGAAGCCGAAGATTTTCTATTGTCTAAATTCTAGCTCTGTAATATGCATTTGTAGCATCAGTGACTGGTTGATTAGACACATATCATTTGTTAGGAAGGAACAACGAATTCTGTTCACTGCGTATTTGTGCTAGTATAATATTTGCTTCAGTTGAATTCGATGGCGTGGTGCATTAAGTAAGTAATGCATCTGTTAACACGTCATATGGTGAGAGGTCAGTTGTGCCTGTGTTTGATTTTCGAATCCATGTATATCTTGTGAGATTCACACTTCGTTATCAAAACACATAACTCGTCAGGATATATTGTTCACACAGATATAATTTAATCCTAGGACCACAGCGTTGACGATTATAGGCCTAATTGTTGTTGAAAGCGACAAACATAGAATAAATGAGCAATGACCTTATTGCCTCGCATATAAGCCACTCCTTTGAGGTCGACATATTTCATCTTAATATGCCTCTTTCAACAGTAATTGCACCATAATCCTACTCAATAGCACGGCACCATCAGAAATTATCTGAGATGTTTGGAAATGTCGTAGGATTAGGCAAGAAGATTGATTATGAACGGAGACGATGGCGGTGCTACGTTGTCCGATGTGCAGACCTGTACAGGAAGGACTAAGTACTGAATAAGCAGAAGACAGAGGCGCATCTTGAGCTGGACACCAATGGGACATAATACTTCGCATGCTAAGCATCCACAGAAGCAACAAGGTCCTCTGATTGACTGCCTCGTGGTTGTTCAAAGAACGAGGGTGGATTTCGGCACATTCGGGGTTTCCAAGGTTGCATGATGGCTGATTGCAATGTGTTAGCCTTTTCCACAAACAACCTGCAGGAATCAGCTACCAGTGAGTCACTTCAGATTGGCAATTCGCTGTTGAGCCACGTGTAGGTAAATTGTCTACTGTGGGCTTCAGCCAACAAATTTTCAACCTCTTAACCGACCAATGAGGATTTGCCTTACTTTACCTACCTTACTTCACTCATCTCGCGGCTAAAGCACAGGGAACATTGTCTGTTGCAACACTCTCTGCTCTTCAAACAGAGTTATCTTCTGGTACACGCCACAATAGGACTTCCGCTGCGCAGCACAGCTTTTGGGATGTCGGGACCCTTAAATTGCCATCTACTTGTGCTTAGATTAGTGCAGGAGATAGGAATGTTGCACTTCGATGTCTGAAATATTATTTACATGCACTTTCGTAAGGTTCTTTCATGCACATAATGCACTCTGAGTGCCTTGGAGCACTAGATCGAATTTACAAATGCATTGCAATGCAGTTAATATAACGCAAACTCAAATAGTAATTCAAAGCACAATGCAATTATGACATCTAACCTTAGATTCTCTTATCGTGGACACGTTCTGCCTAAATTGTATTTTATCACACGATCTAAATCCTATCTCTCTCACATCGCATTGTTTCCTTACTACGTAGCAGCCAACTCACTTCTAGTGTTTATCAGATCGGACTCGCGCCTTGGCTATCGATGCTCTGCAAACGAAATAGCAGCGCTATAAAAGTTCAAGGATTCAACTACCTTTTTGTACGATTCCAACAATGAGTTCATATCTTTTGTCAGCCGTTGACTTTTGGAATGAATCGGGTTATCTTGTAGAGGTTCAAGATTCACGACCCAATCAAGTTGTCTTTTATATGACCGAACTCAGTACGCCTATACACTTCAGTTAAATCGCTGTATGTACAATGTACCATACAACACAACTTACCATTACTTGTGAGCCTCTTACACCGTCAGTAGTGTAAGATACTAAGAGTAAATGTAAGAGATTTTCAGCTCTTTCGTGAGGTACATACAGGCACTAAGTTAAGCGTCTAGATAACTAATAACTAACTTACTAACTAAATAACTAACCGTTCAGTGACCAAAAGAGTCAAATGGTCAATCGGTTACGCGTTTGGCCAATGCTCATGCGGTTGCAGGTTCAACTCCGTGAACGACCCTGGGCAAGTTGTTTGCGCACACCGTGCCTCTGTCACCAAACAGTATAATTTGGTACCGGCGTAAGTTGGGAAGTAAACGACAAGCCTTGCAATGCACTGGCCTCGTGTCCAGGACCTTGGGATTCGTCCATTGCCAGCTCAAAGCCTAAGAAAAGGAAACAAGCGCCTCCCCTACGTCTCACTTGTGGGATATGGGATACTTTACTTTACACCGTCAGTCAGTAAGTGATGAGAGAGCTTCTGCCGACGCCCTTTACACATGATTTATGCTATGTAACCTTGTGTTGTGTAAAAGTAATTGGTGCATGCAGCGATATGGTTGAGAAGGCATCAGGATTATTTAAATCTTCTGCTGCTGCACCTCTTTATACTTTTCAGGCGCGGTTCAGAGTTCAGTCTCCGCGTCTTTTGAAGTGTACTATAGTCACGTGTGCTGTTGTTTGCTACTGAATACCTGTAGTGTGTATTATTCCGATAAAACACAAGCCACACATCTAACTGGTAATTAATTAAACGTAATGTAAGATATCTGTGCATTTAGAAATGGTCAAAACTGTACATACCTATCCGGAGTTGAATGGCGCCTCTAACAAGTGAGCAATTTCTCAGCACATTGATTCGGCACCAGCATTTACATTTTCGATCGATTCAGGTGATTTGGTCGTGTTTACGCATACGCCGTATCTCACATTAATATGCAGATCTGCCTAATTAAAAGCTACAGCACCGAACAACGACTGCGGGTGCTTCAGTCCTGCAACAATAGAAGTCCCTTAGTAGTGCATTCGGTGCACTTGTCTTTACTGCAGGCCGCTAGTCTTGGGCCTCAAATGCTGATTTTACCGGGCTCAGTCGCGTACGATAACCTTAAATGGGTTGAGTTTTGACCCTCTTGAACGCGTTCCAAATCGGACTCGGTTTCGCCGGGTACTCCGAGCACGAGCCGCTCGTGTTCCTTGATTTGTTCGTGGTGCACGCAAATCACTATTTATCGTGGTGCAGATACTGTAATCGGTATGCGATTACGGTTACAGTTACGATGGTAAGGTAAGGTAAGAAGCGCCTACGTGATATTATTGAGGCAGATTATGATGCAACCAATATGGTGACCGGTTCTTTTTATACTTGAGATTTGAGGGTTTTTGTAAAATTTAGTAATGTGTGCCTATATGTATTTATCAAGACACTTAATATAACGCCTTTTGAGTGCCTCACAGAGCGTTGCACACGTGGCTAATAACTGACCTAAACAAGTACGTTTAATGTTCTACAATTTGTAGACTCACAGGCAACACCCCGCAGCCAAAAGTGAGGACACCTATAAAGTGACCGAAAAGAAGGGAAAATAGCCTACAACTTAAATACAACTTAAATATAAAACTCAAAATATTCTGCCAAGTATACAGCCACAACTAGTAATCATGTGAATTAAAGCTCTAATGGTACAGACTATGCAGCTTCTACGTTTTTGTAAATATAATTCCCAAGGTAAGAAGCGCCTTCTTCTTAGCCGGCATTTCTGTTCTAGACAGAAGAACCTGGAGACTTAAAAACTTCAAGATCTTTGCGTAGGACCAAGTCACTCGGAGTGTTCGAGTTTGTGCCACTAGCCAAATTATGCACACGATCACGCATGCTATCATGCACAAATAGGCCAGACAACAGGATCTGATCATGTGAGTTATAAGTAGCTTGTCACGGGCTAATCAGATGAAGGAATAGCAGTTTAAAGTTGACAGCAAACTCAAGCACAGGTCGAAATACAGATTGCTAATTATCATAAAGTCTACTATACGCGTCCTTCGATTATTTATAAGTCCTCGAAAAGACTGCACACTTGAAGGTTATATATATATGTATATATATGCGTAGTTATACATAAAGATCCAGGGAAGCTATAAATGGATATTAGAATAATATGGTGACAGTAAAATGTATTTCTTGTTTACAATAAAACAAATGCAACATACAACCAGGTAGAAAACCAATTTTCCATGAAGTAATAACCGAATTCAGAGCCACAAAAGACTTCAACCAATGAGAACGAGCCCAAAAAACAGGTAAAGGTCCCCCGGATCAAAACAACACGAAACGGCCCATGGAAACTAAACCCAAAACAGTCCATCCGGACAGAAAACAACAAAAGTTCTCTCTTAACTAGTACATAATCGCCACTAGAGGTAGTCTTTTCGCGCTAAAGTGACCACACACATGTCTCTCGTCTAGGTTAGAATAGGTCACCCGCAACAAAAAGTGAGGGCACTTATATGCTGACCAAAAAGAAAAATATGACATATACCTTAAATACAACTTAAATATAAAACTGAAAACATTCTGCCACTATACAGCCGCAACTAGTAATCAGTCAGTCACCGTGCCATCCATTGTCCAAGCAAATACCAGCCGATAAACAAACAGACTAATTAATTAGCCGAAGTCTTAGCCGATCAATTAGACATAAGTCTCTGATTCAGTACCATCTGAAAATTACTGGACCAAAAACCATATAACACAAAGGCATCGGAAATTAGACTTAAAGCGTCCGGCAAGAGATTAAACTCTCCAGGACGATGTTTAATCTCAAATGAGCGTTGTTGTGACTCTAGAACCCGTCGAAGCAGTCTGTTTTTGAGGTTGGCAATCTTATCAAAGAACTGCAATGGGCTGTTTTCTTGTGCACGGCGACAGAAGCGGACTTGAAATCTACACACTGAAGGCGAGCAACGCCAAGAGCAAAATCAATGCCTCCTACTCAGTTGTAGAGTATTGGCGTTCATGGACCTTGAGCCTCCGACTGAGTAGTAGTAGTAGTAGTAGTTCCAATGTTTAACGACATCTTATCGCATCAAAAATCGTTAACATCGCCCTCCTCCTTTATCCAGGCTTGGGACTGGCACTACCCTGAGTACAGTGGCGGAGTTCTTCCGACTGGGGACGCACGTCGGATAATAATAATAAAAATAATAATAGTAATAATAGTAGTAGTAGTTGTTGTTGTAGTAGTAATAATAATAATAATAATAATAATGATAAGAGAATTTATTTAGCGTCGTAGCACGGCCGCGGCAGAAGAAAAGGGCGATGTACATGAGTACGGATGTTGAACGCCATTCACAACCTGAAATAAACAAGCTCCAACAATAAACTGCGAAGCATCAGCAGCAATATATACAAAACGGTAAATAAGTAAGTAAGACATTTGTTAACAAGCCTGTGTCTGTCGGGTGAGCGAGGAATCGTAGGCGTGAATCAAATTCAGGTGGGCGTCAAATTGCGCACGAACCCAATCGTGACTTCAGAACAACTAAAAAAGCTTAATCAGCCTCAGAAACCATGCTTCAACAATGTGGTCTATGCAAAAAAGGTCAATCCCGAATAGTGTGGCAGATATCTTCTGAAATATCCTGCCAAACCTAAGAAAACTGAACTGGCTTTTTGTTAGCAGATGCATTTCTCAAACTAAAAGTAAGTAAGTAAGTATAGTCTTTATTAACCAAAAGCTAATAGCACATCGGTGTATATATGTATTTAATCTAAAAAGCTACATAACACAGTTCAAAGGAAGAAACTTATCAAGCTTACAACATCCTAATAATAAAAGATTTGCGCGTTAAACTATCAGCAGGAGCCATAATTATATGGAGCCATATTTTGCCAGTAAACACAAACATGAGGTGTTGCAAACATCTCACTGGAATAGACTACTAATCGATCGTAGTTATTTCAAGTCAGAATGATGCTGTGCATGCCGACGACGATTCCCTTTCAGTTTATATGCGATGTAATGTAATGGCAACAATTATAGCATTGCACTGTGAGTAGCAAGATACTGCTAAGGTTAAAGTAACTCGATGACGGCAGTCACATGCAAATGTCAATATCTGCGCTGTGGAGAAGAGATAAGTGTTCATGAAGCGTCACACACACACAAACACACACTAGAGTGTCATGATCTTTAGTATGTAAGCACTCCAACAAGCAAGATCAGTTGTAAAAGTAGGCCAGAGGACACTGCGTCCATCGCAAGACGGAATATGTGTATGTATATATGCCAATATATATGCACTCGTGTATATGCAACATGTATGTAGGCATATGTATGTATCTTGTTATTTATACAGCGCCTTTAGGAACCTCACAAGAGTGCTAAACATGGCTGTCTAACAATTCTATGAAGACGCGACATAAGATAGGCTGAAAATAATTCTTGAGCATTGTTTGGCGTAACAGTACACTTTCTGAGTGGAAGAGAGTTCCAGAACGACGGTCCAGTGCACGTGAAAGCACGGTGTATGTATGTTATATGCATGTATGTATAGTATACATGTATGTATAGTATACATGTATGTATAGTATACATGTATGTATAGTATACATGCATGTATCCCGTGCTTATCAGATGACGATGAAGAAGTTATGGATTATATTTTGAGAATGCTTTGCCATAACTGAGGATGATATCTTAATGTCGCTCTTCCATCCAACGTAAACAAAACCATTGGAAAATAGCCAGCCATTTTCGCTGATGTAAGCGTTTTATTTCGTAGCATTTATATATGTATATATGTGCTCGTATTGTGCAATTTTGCGATTTCGGGAGATGCCTGCGTCATGCGCCCACACGAACACAAATCACAGAAGAATTATAAATTGTTTATATAGTTGCGCATAAGCTTCTATAGCGTTTGGATGCAGTATACATGCCTAAGTATTGCATACCCTTATGCATTGCCTGTATATTGAACGCATTAGACTTCTTACTTCTTGTAGTAAGTTATCATTGTTATTAAAATGGACTTCGAACGATAATTATGACACGTACCTGAGAATCCAATTAAGATTTGACTATGTCTACTGTGCATATATAAGTATATAGTTTAAATAAATTTATATATTTGCTTAGACTAATTTATATGCATACATAGTAACATTTATATATAAATATACACACAAGACAAATGAGAAGAAGAAAGCGTTCATAGTATTAGCCGCTGTAAGACTTAATTGACAATTGAGATAAATAACGACTTCGGCCATTATTGCATTTACATAATGTCGCGATCTACCTTTGAGACATGACTGCAATTTCCAAGAGTCTCAGACTCCAGCTGCTGCTGCTAGAGAAGTCCTTACACGAGAAACAACTGGAACGGAGGAGGAGCGGATGACAGATGCAGAGGTGGTCTGTAATTTCATGCCGTTCCGATATTATACTCGGCTTCAGTCGTCAGGATCGTATACACGTCGCCGACCGTTGCAGCCGACAATTTGTATAAGTAGGCTGTTCGGCAATGTCATTTTTCATCGCTTCGAGCGTTCCAGATGGCGACTCCTTCCTCTTTTCTTCCTTCGTTCGTAGACCAGCCTCCTTCGTATACATCACACAACCCAACAAATGTTTGGCTTTATATTTTGCTAGCTGAATTGGCTATTTTAAACTTATTTTAGATGCATAAATTGTGACATATTCGTTGTTATAAATAGTTAGCGTTTCATCAAGAAAAGTATCGTATTTTTCAACTACGTTTACATTCATATTTTATCAAACAATTTGGCGAACCTGCTGTATCCTCTATTATCGTCCATTTATTCACCACTCCCGACTTGTGTTCCAGACGGGGTGCCCACATCAACCAAATGGATAGTTTTGGTCAAAACAGAAGAGCTAAATGACGCCAGAAACCCTGCAGCTTCTATGCCGTAAAAGCCCTTAGTCATGACGTTAAAGACACATCGAGATAATTTATTTTAACCCAGATGGCATCGTTACCATTTATAATCAGATTGTGATGCAGTGTACTGTATTCAAATAACCCTCTCATAATGATTCAATGAGGTAATGTAGTAAGTTATCATTGTAGTGCTATATAATAAGTTGTTGAAACTTATATCATGCGATGATATATATAGTAATGTGATATGGTAGCCGATTGGTTTGACGTGTAACGGGTTCGAGTTTCCTCTGAGACGGTCACCGTGTAGAGACCTTAGCAAGTCGTGCACGCATTGTTGCATACCGCCTTCATTTGGTGCCATGTATGTATGCATGAATGTATGCATGTGTGTATGTGTTATGTATGTGTGTACGTGTATATGCATGTATGTATTTATATATGTATTTATGTATGTATGTATGTATGTATGTATGTATGTATGGATGGATGGATGGATGGATGTATATGTATGTAGGTAGGTATATATATGTATGTGTTTATGTATTTATGTATATCTAGGTATGTATTTATGTTTATATTCATGTATGTATGCACGTGTCTATGTATGTATTCATATATGCATACATGCATGTATGTATGTATGTATGTATGTATGTATGTACGGATTGATGGATGGATGGATTGATGGATGGATGAATTTATATATGCATGCATGTATGTATATGTGTAAATATATTTGTATGGATGCATATTTGTATTGATGTATGCAATGTATGTATGTGTCTCTACATGTATATATATATATATATATGTATTGATGCATGCAATGTATGTAAATGCGTATGTATATATGTATGTGTGTATCTATGTATGTGTGTGTACATCTTTAGTTCTTGACTTTCATTCAAATCGTTTATTTCATTTGTTCAGCGCAGAAGCCTATGGGAATCTGGGCGACGGTGGGCGTCCCGACAGAACTCCAACGGAACCCTTTAGAAAAAATTCTCTTGCTGAGAAGAGGTCGAGCGATGTGAGAGGCAACCGAATGCAACCGACAGACAGCAGAAGAAGCGCGGAATTCAATTACCAGCAGACAGTTCCTCGACCCTTTTCCAGTTCCATCAGTGGAGACAAATTACAAAGAATTTGGACGAGTTAAAAGAAGACGCCATCGGTATCACAATTGTTGCCTCACCGGTTGATTACAGGATCTATGGCCGACATATGCACGTGACGTAGGATCACGTGACAGGACGTAACATTTCATAAGAGGATAAACATGGCGTAACATGTCTTTAAAGGAGGAGACATGACGTAACATGACATGACAGGAGAAGATATGATGACATGGCATGACACTGCATGACATTAAACATGACATGACAGGAGAAGACATGACATGGCATGACACTGCATGACATTAAACATGGCATGACATGGCATGACACTGCATGACATTAAACATGACATGAAAAGACAATATGTGACTTTATATTACAATGCACGCCATTCCATTTGCATGCAACACGTTGTATAATGTTACCTACAATTTACTATGGATTAGCGTAAAATGGCGCTATATAAACTGAAATAAGGAGGAGGAGGGGGAGGAATGCAATATGATGATTAAGTTAAGCGGTTATGATTCAGCAAGATAATCTGGATAGATGAGAATAGAGCAGAGATAGGCATCAGATTTAGAAGCAGGTGTACTGGAAGCTTTGGGTAATATTACGTTCATCCAGGCCGTGATTAATGGGAGATGAGTGGTCACAAGGCCAGGGCATATGTATGTGGTCATGTATATATTCATATATAGATGTATACTTCATATGAATGTAAGTGTGTTTCACATGTAAGTAACAATCACACGTCTATCCTTGCGGGTCATTGAACCCTAGAAATGCACCTGAAATGCACACACCCACGTACGTGGTAGCCTATGTCTTCAAGTACACTTGTCTCCAAATTAATGCCAGAACCTTGTTCCGCTTTACTGCTCACAGTAAATCTTCCCTCTACTTCGTTCTGTCCTCAACGCCCCGTACTAAATTATCCATCGTTCGTCGTCAGTGTTTACTCGGGATCCTTGGATCCACCAGCGTCGTACGACCCTGCAAAGCTGGGTGATGTATTGATCCGTCTTATGCCTACGGATTGACGAACATGGAAGGTTGTCCGCGGTAGAAGGTCCCTATTTCTCTCTCTCTCGTCGCCGTAGATCTCTTCCGAATATTGGAAGGGCACTTAAACAAATAGCAGCGCAGATTAATTTGACATGTATGCCGGCTCACCGTCAAATCTCCTTTCCACAGAGACGTCCGTCTGCATGAGACGAAACTCAATCAGGGCCACACTGCTCAATCGTATAATTTCTGCTACGAGCAGACACTTGAGTACACAATGCTCATCAACACAATTTGTACTGTAACGGAAGGAGCACGGAGTCTGGAATTGATGAAATTAAGGTTCTTTGTCTCCACGATCTAGGCCAAGTGGTTCTAGGTGACCGTATGGTCTCCTCAGCTTGTAGCTTGTTTATCTGTTATAAACCAGCTACTATAAGCTGTTATAAATTATATTAGCTACTATAATATAATAAACAGCATAAGCTACTATAATATAATAAACAATATAAGCTACTACAAGCTGTTATAAACAAGTAAACAAGCTCCATCTGCAGCTTCTTTAATATCATCAGATGTTTCATGTGCGACATTTCCCAAGAAATGCACTCTGCGACAGTGACTGAGACTTAAGTGGTTTCCGCTCTTTTCCTGGTTTTTTGACCACCCTGTACTCTTTGGTTCATGTGGAGAAGACCTTTCGAGAGCCTTTGAAGCAATGCTTTTGATTTTCTTCTATTGAAAATCAACGAGTGAAGCTGTGAGAACTAGGTATATTATTTCCAGGTCGAGAACTGCCATACGTGACCTACATGCAAGTGGGTCATACATGCTTCATCGATACCTGCATACACAGGTCTTCGTGTGTGTGGTTTGAGAGTCCTACAAAGCGCTGGACAAATATTGAGATTTATGCATGCTGTTAAAGGCTGTGTCGTTGTATGACTTGAAGCAGATACATACATACATACATGCATACATACATACATACAATGTCATACATACATACATACAATGTCATACATACATACGTACATACATACGTATGTAAGTACGTATAATGTGATGCATACATACATACATACAATGCCATACATACATATATACATACAATGTCATACATACATACATGCATACATACATACATACATATAGCTGGATTATATATAGTGTTCTTGTCGTAAACTTGGCTCGTATGGGATCGAATCCACGAGGAAGGATTAATTCCAGCCAGAAGGAGAGAAAAAGGGTCGAATCCACGATCGAACCTTTCGAGTTATTTGCGCGACACTCTATCCAACTGACTGAACTAACAGTCCCAGTTCATTCGCCGAGCAATCTGATAGCAGTACTTTCTCGGAGGGGGCTTCAGATGGCGAGGGAGGTGCAGGCAGCAGCCCCAGATAACATCTACGAAGGGAGAGAAGGCTTTTACGTCGAGATCTTAGGACGAAGGTGACACCTGTTGGACTGTAATTGTTTCAAGCAGCTCTTCTTCGACCACTGTGTAGCCCCAGCTCATGATGGGTCATCCGAAAGGGACTTTCGCAAAGAGAGGGAGGGACGAGTCACCCAAATGCGGACAAGGGGAGTGGTAATATTTGGTATGTACAGTTGTTTCAGTGTTGTTTCAGTGTTGTTTCAGTGTTGTTTCAGTGTTGTTTCAGTGTTGTTTCAGTGTTGTTTCAGTGTTGTTTCAGTGTTGTTTCAGTGTTGTTTCAGTGTTGTTTCAGTGTTGTTTCAGTGTTGTTTCAGTGTTGTTTCAGTGTTGTTTCAGTGTTGTTTCAGTGTTGTTTCAGTGTTGTTTCAGTGTTGTTTCAGTGTTGTTTCAGTGTTGTTTCAGTGTTGTTTCAGTGTTGTTTCAGTGTTGTTTCAGTACAGCCAACTTCAGACAGTTGACAGTCTACTGCATTGGATCTAATGGTAATTAGAATCTACTTGCAAAACGAAGTAGCATCAGAGTACCCCACCTCATAGCACAGTTAGCTCTGAAAGATCAACAGGGTAGCATAATCTACGTCTTAGTATCCTGCTGGAGCGCGGACGTCCGTAGAGGAGGGCGGAGAGAGAGTCATTTCAAATGCGGACAAATGTGGACAAGAGGAGAGAGAGGTCAAAAGTAGGTCAGTTTTGTGGGTGTCCTTTATGGACGACCCCCATCTGCCGGTCTTAGCGTCCATTATCACAGGTCACCCAGTCACTCGGTAGGACGGTGGGCTGTGTGTATAGAGATGGCGATCGGGGAACTTTGTATGGACGCCTTGACGCGGTGGCCATTCCAAGCGACGACCCTAAGTTCATTTCGTGGAAATGTCATATATTCTGAGGTCGAGGAAAATGCAGCCCTAGAACGGAAAGTAGGAAGAAGGGAAGGGGTAAACGATGACTGAAGGGGGGGGGGGGTGACCGGATGAGCAAAAAATCTTGTGCATTTTTCGGGTTGTAAACGAGACGAAAGCATTCAAATGTAGCACACAGCTGATCGAATTTCAAGGTTATATGTGCGTGCTTTATAATTAATACAACGTGTTTGTATATATATATGTATATGTAAAAATGTAGGTTGCTTTATATAGCGACCGTAGGGCCTCAACCCTGTTCTTTTTCCAGTGAGTTGATCGAGTGAGATCCTTCACCACCGCTGCCCGTTTAAATGGGCGCCACGCCATTTAAGATCCCCGTGTATGGACGGTAATCGTAATCGTAATCTCGAGATTTCTACAGCGCCCAACGAAAGCTAAGTCGCGGGAACCAGCTTATTCACAGGCGCTCAGTCAAAACAAAATCGATAAGCAAAAGGGTTCGGTTCCAGGTCAAGATCCAGGAGTCAGGCAGTCAGACAGTCAGGCAGTGCTAGACCGTGCTAGCCTGAGATTAAAATCTCTGAGATATAGCCACTCTCGGTATACGAACCGGCATCCTCATGCATATCGGCGCTTTGACGTACGCTTTAACCAATGTAGCTAACTAGGCCAGCATGCATGTATCAAGAAACTTAATATAGCGCCTTTTAAAGCGCTGCACACAAAACATTACGTAGATGCAATGGAAGGCTGTTCCAAGAGATTTCCTACACACGAGAAGGCTCGAAGGGTTCGAGTTGGTGCGATGATATCCTATTAAACCTATAGGTCTTCACCTAAAGTATATCCTATCAGCGCATATGAAAATATTTACTCAAGTTATACGGTTGTAGATAGCTAGACGTTAGTGGCATACGGTTGGTGTTAGCCTTCCTGACTGTCTCGCATCAGTAGCACACAGTCACGGAATCAATGACCGACAGAGACGAACGCCTACAGGTCAGCATGACACTGAACAGGAAACCATGAAAGTGCGTCAGTTACTACATTATACGCAGAAAGCTCTGACGCACGTCAGAATTAATGACGTCAACAGTAATCGTGTAGTGTTACAGGAATCATTCAATCTGTAGTGAACGGTTGGCCTGGATCTACAAATTTGTTTGTGTATCAGCTTCACGTCAGCGTTGAAAAATATTGATGTGTCAATAACGCGAGCGTCGCTCATATATAAATAATGATTTACACGATATTTTCGGGAAATCGAAATAAATCCTTCGTAAAATGTAGGCCCTAGTTAAACACTGTATTTATATACCTTTACATATATTATCTACGTTGATTATTTATCCAAACATCGGTTTCCTATTTAAATGGTCCTGTCCAAATGCGCTGATATTTATGAATTATTTGGTGTGTTATTTGGAGGATTTTATGTCGACTTCCTTGAAATCGGCCACATGCACTTAAGGGCTAGTTAGACATAATCAGTTTTCATTCAGCAATATTTTTGTCTTTATTCGAACCAACGATACGTTGTAATACCTGGCGGGTCAATGATTTGAGATCCAGTTCGATATGTTGAGAGGTCGATGACAAAGAGAATGACAAGCTGAAGATTTCAACAAGATTCGATAACCTCGAAGCTGCTGCGAAGGTGACATCACCATGGAACCATTCCCACTACTTCAATACTGGCTTGGTTAGCTACATTGGTTAAAGCGTACGTCTAGGCGACTCTCTTGACCTGACACACATTGACGTCACAATCGTCACCATGGTATCTCAGCTGGCCTGGTTAGCTACATTGGTTAAAGGGTACTTCAAGGCGCTTCTTTGCGTGAGGATGCCGGTTTGCATACCGATAGGGGTTTATTTCAGAGTTTTAAAATCTCGAGATAGCACGGTCCGTACACGGGGACCTTAATTTGCGTGGCTCCCGTTCAAACGGGCAGCGGTGGTGAAGGATCTCACCCGATGAATTCTCTGAAAATGAGCATGATCAAAGCCAAACAGTCGCTATAGAAAAACGTGTACATTTAGATTTTACATTTCAGAATAATAATAGATGATGAGAAAATGAGAAGAAGGTCCAAACATTAATTGAATTTCGAGAAATAAGTTCATCGTGTTTTACGATAGCCAGACGGCAGACCAAAATCAATTGGAAACAACGCAGTTTAGCAACATAGTTAATTATGCGCCATCTGGCGCTTGAATGTTGCTGGCGTCGTGTTTGAACCACGGCCGAATATTCTTCAGCTCCAGGACCACGCCTCTGAGGGTCTATGTAATGTAATGTGATGTAACAAGCAGTTATATAGCTCCTTTCAAGCAGCTCTCAAAAACGCTGGAAGTAGTCAAAAGACATGCAAGACGTCATGAATGATTACTCTGTTACCTTACCTTACCTTTCCTTGTCTTGCCTTGCCTTACCCTACTTCAGCACAACATACTATACCTTACAAAGTTACCATACTATACCAAAGGCTCAAAGCTCATCTTACCTTACGTTACCTTGCCTCGAAGTACCTTGCTTTATTTCATCTTATCATCCCTACCATGCCATATCTTACTTTATCTTACATTTCCATACATTGCATTTTTACCATACCATATCTTGACATACCTTACTTTGCAATACTAAACCTTATTTTACTCTACTATACCTGACTTTACTTAAGTCTTTTATTGGCTGTTCGAAGTGGTTACAGCGTCAACATCAGCTGTGGTGACGCATTCAGATTCATGCCTTGCTTCTGTTCCACAAAACATCGCATCGATTTCTCTAATAATTTTCTCTGGGACACCCTCTCAGCCTTTTCCATTCTTGCATCTTTCTTTTCTTCCCCAGAATTCTTCACCACTCCGTCTATCTTTCAACTCTTTCGCACTCATTTTCAAGCATCTATGTCAATGTCACATCTCTCCCTATCCATTTCTCTCTGTCTCTCTCTGTCTTTCTGTCTCCCTGTCTCACCAATCCCCCTTCTCTGTATGTCTACATACGTCTACAGTCATCTATCCCCTACCCATTCGGCTTATCTTTCTTCCTCCATCCGTCCAATTGTGCCATCCTCCTTTCTATTCCTCTCTCTCTTCCTTCTTCCGTCCATACGTTCGTCCATCCAACCGTCCGTCCTTTCTTCCCTCCATCCATCTGTTCCTGCCTCCTTTCTCTCCCTCCCTCTCTCCCTCGGTCAGTCCATCCGTCCGTTCGTCCCTCCTTCCCTTCGTCCATCTGTCAATTTTTCCCTCAGTCCGCCCGTTCATCCTTCCCTTCCTTCTTCTTTACCTCGCTCCTTCCCTCCCTTTCTGTTTTCTATGGCTTGCCTCATCTTTTGCTCGAACCACAGCAGCAACTGTAGACCAAAGAAGTATTCCGGAAGTGCAGCCTGAGACCGATCGCAGACAACGGCGGGAGGAGGCTGAACAAGAGGAGGAGGAGGAGGAGAAGAAGAAGAGGAGGAGGAGGAGCAGAGGAGGGGAGGAGGAGGCGCATAGTGGCACTTAGAGTGCGCGAATTTGTGTGCATCGGTGCGACCGATGGATGGATGGATGGACGGACAACTAGCCGTGAAATTTCGGAGGAAGCCAAATGGACTGTACTGACAGCTCATACATCTGTTTGTAAAATTGTATAAACATACATAGATACGTATGCAAAGCCTAAGTATATATTATATGTAGGTATGTAATCTCCATATATAATTTTTAAGTTCTGCGTTTAAATGTGTGTGTGTGTATGTGTGTGCATATGTTTGTAGTATGTGTGTGTGGGTGTGTGCGTCTGTGTGCTGCATATCACTATAGAGCCTCACACGTGTTGTTTTAAACTTCTGGACTAATATAATTTTTGTAGTATTCCAAGCGTAATGATGCATAACTAGACGATATAGAGCGTTTATGTAATTATGCATAAATCATGATATACATAGTCTCAGTTTGTATATACAAATGCATACGTGTATATATTGTGCATACATACTTATATATCGTGTTAAAGTCGTCGAAATGTGAGTCTTCATTGGTCGTTCAATAGCCATTTCCAGTCAGCGGGATAGTGCATTTATTCGCTCATTTGCAATGTTGAATTAACCCTGGTAGCAAACGTGGACCGTAACACGAACCGCTCGCAGACGACGGCAAGAGAAACCGATAAAATCGTTCGCAGTATCGGTCATTGATGCCATCACAAGGCACTGGCAGAGTTTGCGGTGAGAACCAGTAAACCAAGCTACATACCCTTGTCATGATATATACATATATAGCTATAATTATTTATTTTTATTTCTGCATTTATTAGGTGCCACTATCTAATGACTTAGCATCAAACGATGGCGTGACCTAAAGTTTCTCAGATTGAAGAAAGAAGATACTGGAGATAGAAATAAATGGAAAAGAAGGTTTCATGTGGCTGACCCCTCCCCTAGGAGGGATTAATTCCAGCCAGAAGGAAGAAGAAGATGGCGTCGAGCAATTGTGAGTTAAGGACTTGCTCAAAATCCCTATAAAGTAACCGTCTTAGGTGAGGTTCGAACCCGTACTCTCCGCGTTACAAGCCGAGCGCTCTATCCAATATGCTATCGTGCCTTTCAGTTATATGCATATCATAAATAATAAACGATTTATTTGTGTCCATGCGTCGCTTTAAATATAATTATATCAATATTATCATATTTATATGTATGAATAAATATAAACACATGTATATATTGATATAGACCTACATGTATTTATTATAAGTAATATAAAGGTACATATATAAATAAAATAAAAATATATGTAGTAGATAAATATACATAAATATTATAGAACATATAAATATTAATATATATACATATATAATAATATGTAAATTGTTACATACTGCGCATAGGACGGGATCGATTAGGTTGAGTATTTGAACATTGTACGCCTACTGTATATCTTGGCGGGAAAGCCGACCTTATAAAGCGTGTTTTGTTTAAGTTTGGCTCAGGCTGGTTTTGGTTTTGGTTCTGTGTGACCGATTTTTCTTCCTAGTCTCTTTCGGCCGGTCGTGGCAGAAAGAGGCTAGGAAGAAAAATTGGTTTGAGTCTTCCTGCGTGAATAACTTGTTTGCTTCTTCTGAGCCATTTTGCCGTCTTGGTCCACTTCTCTTTGAGCCGTTTTTAGTCACTGTCGATTGGTGAGCATTTTGTTTTTTTCTGCGTGAGAGGCTGTTCAGTGGTTCTTCTAAATATCTTAGGAAATAAAAATCTTAACCTAAAGCTGATCTATTCTTCCACATCCCTAGGCAACCTATATCAAAACATCTATATATTTAATATTTATATATATACATGAATATATTAGCATATGTACATAGGCAGCCTCTCTGTCTTGTGGATTGACCTTCTGGATATTGACATGATTCCGACTTGGCTTGGTTCGCCATCGGTTGATACCTTGTGCATTAGACACCGACGCATAATAAGTTACTTATTATTATTATTATTTTTATTATTATTATTATTATTATCATTGGTAGTAGTAGTAGTGGTAGTAGTAGTAGTAGTAGTAGTAGTAACAGCAGCAGCAGCAGTAGCAGTAGCAGCAGTAGTAGTAGTATTATACTATTTGACCACTGGGGTGGGGTGGTATTAAATTTTGTCGTGCGGGCAGAAAGAAAAAAGTCAGGATAATTTGTCTCGCAATCACTTATTTTCATCGGCCTTTGCCCTCAACCGCTTAGAATTCTGTGAATGGCGTCGAGCGTTCGTTGACAACAGCAACGCAAGCGCGGCACACTTTGAATCGTGTCTTCCAAAACACCAAATCATATTTGTGCCGAGAGCGCGAGTAATTGTACGAGGCAACGCCGATGCCGTTGCCATCTAATCGAATCAAACGCCTTCTAGAAGTGTACAATATGCGCAAAGTAATTGTAATGCACAGGCTGTCACTCGATGGCGCTGCAAATCACAATAACCCGCTGACCGACGAGAATCGAAGAGGTCGACGGAGAAGGAGGTGGGGCCAACCGTTTTCGAAAACAGCCAAAAACATCGTCAACCTGAGGGCAACGACCGAATGACTACAGTAGTCAAACAAATCGCCCCAGTGCGGTTTGGATTCTTCTTTCGCAACAAACGCATCGCTTCCTCATCTTTCGTTAATGCTTGTATGTATGTATGTACTTATATATATATATATGTATGTGGGTATTTAGGAGAGAGATGACAGAGATATATGTATATATGTATGTGGGTATTTAGGAGAGAGATGACAGAGATATATGTATATATGTATGTGTGTATCGCCTACGATTTCTCGCTCAGCCGATGGACATATGGCGTGTTAACAAATGTCTTACTTACTTACTTATGTATGTATGTATGTATGTATGTATGTATGTGTGCATGTATCTAGGTATGTATGTTTGTATGTGTGTACGAATCTAAGAAAGATGTATACATGTATGTATGTATGTAATATATGTATGTATTACTACTTCTATAAATCAGACTGTTTATCTCACCCGATTGACCTCCTAAAATTTTGTAAAGAAGTTGGTGCGTCATCGATTGATGCCTTGCAGCCTCTTGAAAACTACACTACTCAGTCGATAGTCATTGTAATTAGATAAGATAATATATAGGCATAAGCTATTATTACACAGTAATTAGATAAGATTTGATCATATAATAAGCATACGTTACTTGCGAAAATTTATAAAGCATATGGGTTTGCATATGCATATGCATATGAGTGCATTTGCATATGCATATGCATTTGCTTTATTACACATACATGCGAACTCGTGTATGCAACTGTGTACATTTACACATGGTCCTATATGAACAATGTGCGGTGCTTTCAAAGACGGCGCCGCATAAATAGTCAGACGCATACGTGCTCAAACTACACAGGGCCATTTACGGATCTAAGAGAGAGGAATGTAACTGGTGATTGCAAACGTTGGCAGCCTCTTTGATTCTGCGGCAGATTTTTTCATCCCGGATGCTATTGATCAATCAACGGACGGCACCACCAGCAGCAGCAGCAGATGTCGAAATCAGAGCCAAATAATAGCATCATAAATATTTACGACAGCTTGCAAATATTACAGAGTGTTGTTGATGTAATGATGCTATTTACGTGGGCAGTGAATTAATCCCCGACGCGGCTTTTAAGTGGCTATGGATGGCAACACAATGAAAATGCTTAACAACCTACGTCGAGGCTTATGTATGGGCGTAATGAGAAAGTATTGCAAACACGTTTACACGTCCCCGGAGGGATTAAGGCTCTTGATTTGAGTTCTCCAATGGCCGCTGACCTTTGACCCGAGTTTGTCTTGCATATACGGGCGAGACGAATACAATACTCAATACAATCCAATCAACTGAGTCTTGGTTTTATAACGACTACATCTGTTGTACGCAATACAATGGTTATTCTATGCATTTGGTTGTCGGAGAGAGAAACAGAGGCAGAGAGACAGAGAGACAAAGAAAGAGAGAGAAAAAAATAGATAGGGAGAGAGGTGAGAGATATTGCGAACAGCAAAGCTCCATTATAAAAAAGCGAGGAAAGAAAACAAGAGATAGATTGACTGACTGACAGAGATAGAGAAATGTTGAGAACTCTGTTTGAGATTGCCTAATAGTGATAAAGAAAACAGTGGGAAAGACAGAAACACACACACATAGATAGAGAGAGAAATAGAGAGAGACAGACAGACAGAGAGACAGACAGAGAAAGAAGAGGCAGAGATAGCGATTCCATACATGATTGAAGTCCAGCATCCAGCAGAGGCATAGGCTCATTTTATTTCACTTTTCGTCGGTCATCTGAGGGTAAATCCGTGGTGGACAATGGACTAGTGATGCTCTGCTGCATCCACTCTAATCTAAGTTCATATGTGAGCTATATAAATGATCTTTCTTGTCATGTAACTTCCCATAACGATATGCCCTTAATTGCTTAAAATCCACTCTACTCTCTAACAATTCACATTTAAATTGAACAACTCCAAAAGATTGTAACATTTAAAAATCGGTTTGTTTGGGTCCAGTTGAATGTACTTATTCATAGGAAGCAAAAAGTTATAATAGAGGGGCATCTATGACCTCATGAGTGCTGGACAAAAGTAAGATCACAGAGGATACAAATTAGGCTTACTGTACAAAAGTAATCTCTCTGTCTCTGTCTCTCTAAGTGTGTCTCTCTATCTCTGTCTCTGTATCTATCTGTCTGTCTGTATATATATCTATCTATCCATCCATCTATCTATCTATCTATCTATCTATCTATCTATCTATCTATCTATCTATCTATCTATCTATCTATCTATCTATCTATCTATCTATCTATCTATCTATCTATCTATCTATCTATCTATCTATCTATCTATCTATCTATCGATCTATCTATCTATCTATCTATCTATCTATCTATCTATCTATCTATCTATCTATCTATCTATTCATTCATTCATTCATCCATCCATCCATCCATCCATCCATCCATCCATCCATCTATCTATCTATCTATCTTTCTATCTATCTCTGTCTCTATTCCTCTGTCTGTCTCTCTGACTGTTTATATCTGTGTCTGCTTCCCTCTTTCACTGACTCTCTCTCTCTCTCTCTCTCTCTCTCTCTCTCTCTCTCTCTCTCTCTCTCTCTCTCTCTCTCTCTCTATGCTAGACGCGCAGATAGACCTGTAGATGTAATTAAACGTGCGAAGGAAATAACATGACCAGAGATAAGATCCAAAGTCTTAAATCAAGCCTTTGATTTGGTTCGTATCCTCCGAACCCAGTTGCAATTTACGGTTCTGAGGAGCAAATGGTCTTCTATTTTAGTGCTCTGAGGCAAGCAGAATTACTGCCAGCGTCGTTGATGCATAGACTCGAGTATCCCTCTAGACGGAGAGATCTAAAACACTAGTGAGACTACTATGTAGAGCAAAGTGAAGAGATGCGGAGACAGACAAACAAATAGATTGATATATATATATATATAGTATATATAGAAATATATATATATAAATAGACAGAGACACACACCAGAAAGAGAGAGAGGGAGGGAGGGAGAGACAAAGAGAGAGAGAGAGGGAGGGAGGGAGAGACAAAGAGAGAGAGAGATGGATAGATAGATAGATAGATAGATAGATAGATAGATAGATAGATAGATAGATAGATAGATAGATAGATAGATAGATAGATAGATAGATAGATAGATAGATAGATAGATAGATAGATAGATAGATAGATAGATAGATAGATAGATAGATAGAAAGAGGGGAGAGAGAAAGACAGACATAGAGAGAGAGAGAGAGAGAGAGAGAGAGAGAGAGAGAGAGAGAGAGAGAGAGAGAGAGAGAGAGAGAGAGAGAGAGGGCAAAAGAGAGAAAGAGAAAGAGAGAGCGAGCGAGATACTGCACTGGACTCTTATACAAGATAAAGAGATAATAGAGAGAAAGAGAAAGCGAGGATAGAACAGAAAGGGCGCAGAGAGCAGGGGTTAGGGTTACGGAGGGACAGTACAACGAGATTTGTAATCAGCAGAGCGTTAAGTACATCGATCGGTGGCTTAGAAACTTGGTCATCATTGTAATCGGAATCTTTATCATCAACACGATCATCAACATCATCGTCGTCATTGTCTTGAGTTCGGAAGGACGGATGAAATAAGAAAGGGAGACTTTGATGAAGTCGCTGATCCGTCGACGATTCGTTGAACGAACTGCACTCGTCGCCCCTTGTACTTAACGCGACAGTCATCAGCGGCAACGACCACCATCATCCAGGCAGCCACTCGGTCATCACCCACAGCCAAGTGGCTCACTGGGACGATGTCATCGATGCCACGGACGGACGGACGGACGGACGGACGGACGGACGGACGGACGGACGGACGGACGGACGGACGGACGGACGGACGGACGGATGGATGGGAGAATAGATGGATGGATGGGAGAATGGATGGATGGACGGACGGACGGACGGACGGACGGACGGACGGACGGACGGACGGACGGACGGACGGACGGACGGACGGACGGACGGACGGACGGACGGACGGACGGACGGACGGACGGACGGACGGACGTAATCGTAATCGTAATCGTAATTCTGAGATTTCTACAGTGCCCAACGAAAGCCACGTCACGGGGACCAGCTTATTCACCGGCGCTCAGTCAAAACAAAATCGATAGGCAAAAGGGTTCGGTTCCAGGTCAAGATCCAAACGTCAGACGGGGAGACAGCGTGGCAGCTGCGGGGGTGGTGTTTGGGGTTGGCGAGGAGGGAGAGAGAGATAAGAGGAAGAAGGGTTGTCAGGGTACAATCCGTGAAAGAGGAATGTTTTGAGTTTTGAGTGAAAGGCCGAAGACGGATAGAGAGACGGAAGGAGTGGCATTGGTTGCCGTTCTTTACAAACAGTTTCCTTCTTATCAGCAAACCGAGGCGCAACCCGCTCGGCTGTGTTTCTTGTGATACGAAGTAATGAATTATTCATGAGAAGATGGAGTACTAGGCAGACACACCTGTTTCTATTCATGTATGCGTCAGCCTCCGTCTGCGTCTCTCTTTGCCTCCGTATGTCCCATTCCTAGTCCCAGTCTGCGTGTCTCATCTCGCCTCTCTATCTAGCTATATTTGCTTGTTTGTCGGTTTATCTGTGTGTCTATGTGTCGTTCTGTGTGTCTGTATGTCTGTGTGTCTGTATATCTGCGTGCATCTGTTTGTCTGTGTTTCTGTGTCTGTGCCTGTGTGATCTGTCTATCTGTATCACTCTGTCCCTCTTCTTGGTAGTGTCCATCTGCTTCTTCTGCATTTCATGGTGTGTAGTGCGGGCGCGCGCGCGTGGTGAATGCGGCTTCCACTGAGATGATGGCTTCGTGCGCTGGCATCAGTTGGCATCAGTTGGCTGCGGAGACTGAGAATGCGGTTCCCGCTTAACTGGTTGACAGTGCGCGCGCCTTTTTTAGACAGCACGTGTCCACTGAGATGCTGAAATCAAGGAGCGATACAGAGATGGTTAGTAGAACATTTGTTTACTTTATGATCTTCTCTGTCGTCATCGTTATCATCTTTGTCGCTGTCATCATCATCCATAACGTCACTAGTATCAATATTGTTATCATTATCAACATCATCAACTTCAACACATTCTTCGCCGTAATCACCAACTTTGTCTTTGTCGTCATCATTGTCACCCATCATTGTCATCATCATCGTTATCATCATCATTGTCATTCGAGCGCCTGTGATGAGATCTCTGAAGGCGCGCTATGCAAATGTGCGATTACAATTACAATTTTCATCATCATCATCATCATCATCATCATCATTATCATCACGACCACCAACATCTAGAGTCAGAGTAGTCATGTCATCACTGTCATCATTATCACCAGAGAGTGACACGCTACTGATGATGATGATGATGATGACGACGACGATGATGATTATCATCGTGATAAGTGGCAGGGCGGTGGCCTTCGTCATTATTTCATTATCGTTTCGCGGCTGATGTCCATCCCGCTGTAGAAATTCAACGCAACAGCCGACCATTTGTTAAAGCACTAACGATCCCCAGAAATTATCTATAATTGTTCGAAACAATCACGGTTTTTGTCGTAAATCTGGCTGTTCATATATGCGCTATATAAATGACCTTGCTTGTCATGTAACTTCCGATAACGATATGCCCTTAACTGCTTAAAATCCACGAATTACTGCGTTAAAGTTTAAACAAAAAAGAAACGATATTGAAATTGAAAATATGGAAGTGACGATATCACGTGACATTCGCTTTAACAAAACGCAGAAATTCTCTTGCATCGTAGTATAAACGAATGTTATTTAGTGCTTCGAAAAAGGCTGAGTATAATTTTTTGACATTATAATCTAATCTAATTTAGCATAGTCTAGTCTAGTCTTTTCCAAAAATCTTATCCTGATTCTTCCTCTTACCCTTATCTCTCTTCTCGCTTCAGTTTCAAACACCATCCACCATCGCCGTCCGACCGTCTGACCGCCTGACTCCTGGTTCTTGACCTGGAACCGAACCCTTCCTGCCAATCGATTTTGTTTTGACTGAGCGCATGTGAATAAGCTGGTTCGCACGATTTGGCTTTCGCTTGGCGCTGTAGAAATCTCTAGATTACGATTACGATTACGATTAGTCTAGTGTAGTCCAGTTTAATCCGTGGTCTGATCTGGCCTGGCCTATCCTCGTTTAGTCCAATCAAATCTAGACTGCTGTTAGTCTAAAAAATTTATAGCGCCAATGTCACGAACAATCGTCGAACGAGGCGTCGATAATCGCGGCTTTGAGTGAATCGATAAGGAATGAGAAACGAAGAGACTAATCATGACGCTGCATGCAATTGAGTGATCGATCATTGGTAAAAATTCAGACAAATTGCGGTGAGTGTTGTTTACATCTGTGATTTAGCTAATTAAGCTAATGGTTATTCACCAATTAAACTCTTCGGGGTCTTTAGAAGTTTGGCATTAACGCTGCACTTTCTTAATATCCGAGTTTCAAACTGTACAGTCGCTGAAATCGAAAACAATCGAGGATGAACAATATCTTCTTTGTCTTCGATTATTATCTCAGACAGTTATTAGGATCTTTACAGCTCGGTAAAGTAAAGTAAAGACTAAGACACTGTCGGTAAAATGTGTCCATAGCAACTAATAGTAAGCAAGATTTGTTTTTAACTTAGGCCTACACACTTTCGTCTAAAGTCCTAGGAAGCTTAGTCTCAAGTTTCCCAAGAAGGACCCTTTGGATAACGCGCAAACAAGACCTCAACTTGAGTATATCGGCCCCACCTGCTGGAACCGTCTCTCTCGAGATCTGCGACTCGAGCTCCTCTCTCTTCCCTTGAAGACTGTACTGTTTAACAGTGATTTCACTTGTTCGGGTCGGGAAATCTCTGTTAAGTTTATTCTCTAAGGGACGCTTTATAAATATTAAATTACAATTAAAACTATCCAATAGGACATTATTCACAATATTTCTCGGAAATCTTCCGAACCCCGTTTCAGATCTCGCCTCACACCAGGGGCCCATGGGTGAAAGTGAGAACTCGATGGGTATCAGCGAAACAACGACTCAGTGCAGATTTCATAATCATTTGTACAATGATAACACGCCCTCCTCTCAAAGAAAACTCGTCTCATCGTCGTAGTCATTATCACTTGGCCAAGTTACTCGCGATTCTAAACGTGGAAAAATTTGCTGGCACGTAGCGCCATACATGAGCACCGATAATGGTCTCGCTGTTGAATATTTAATATTCTGTCTGCCACTGTTCTCTGCATCAACTCTTAATGGTCCGTTGCATAACATGTTTATGGACCTTTATGCGTCGACATTTTGAAACGTTTATGGTTTAGTACCTTTGCGTTTTATATCTCCGCGGTTTACAGCTCTATGGTGTTGCGTCCGTGTATACAATAGCTGTAAAAGGAAACTGAATGTTGACATGAGAGTAAACTTTGTGATGAGTTTAAGGCCTATGCAGCTCAGGTTTCTTTCATGTGTTCCACCTGCATGATTTACCTATTTACCTGACAGAATACTAAGTGGGTGGGTGAGTGAGTGAGTGAGTGAATGTGAGTGAGTGAGTGAGTGAATGAATGAGTGAGTGAGTGAATGAGTGAGTGAGTGAGTGAATAACTGAGTGAGTGAGTGAATGAGTGAGTGAGTGAGTAAGACAAACGTCCGCAGTTTACAGGCAGCAGTGCCTTCTTGACAGCAAATAAAGCACAATAACAGCTAAATTAAATAACCAAATAATTAATCCAAATAACACTGACTGTGATAATTAGCCGTCGTTAAACAAATAGCACCAGTATTAATTGGTATAATAATAGCAGGTGTGGTGCCAAATCGGTTCCGAGAAGAAAGTTCCGGCTCCGCCTAATTTTGGCACAAAATAGTGAAGCAAATTTTGAAGTATCCTTTGCATCATAATTTGTTAAGAAACGTCATTTCAGTTAGTGGGAAAATAGAGGCCAAAGCAGTTGCGCAGCCATGATGCAATCGTAATTATGTCAAAACATGAATCTGACGAACGAAGCGGCATCTTGTCTTGTCTTTCTTGTCTTGTCTTGTCTTGTCCTTAGCCACCTTTGATCAGAAGTTGGGCCGCACCATGAACCGTCCCTCTCCAGATGTTTCTATCTTCAGTTTTTACTGACTCATAGTTAATCCTGATCAAGACCTTATGTTCTCGATTCAGGCTGTTCGTGGTCTTCCACGTGCTTGCGATCCAGGTGTTCCACTCTGCATTATTTCTTTATCCAAACAGCCTCCACTTTTCCCTTATAATATGACCAAAGTATGTCCAAACGGCATCGACCGAACAGTTCTTTTCCTAGAAACAAATATTTGCGTCCTGGTCATATGAACTAATTCCAACATTTTTTCGGAATTGTTTTCGTCTAGACCTGAATTGTCTTCACGCCGGCAGTCTGACTTTTATGTTGTTTATCTGTGTAAGATTGGATGCCACTAGGGAGTGTTATTATCACTCGGGGCCCCTGAACTCATTCCAAGTCGACCCAATTCCAGACCATGCTCCTTTCTTTTAGACGCCCTGAGATTCTAGAATGATAGTCTACTTACCGCTGTATGGCATTAAATCCTTCCTTCAAGACTGAACTTTTCCTGTCGCGATGATTTGCATGTTGGCGGTGCAACAGTTTTAATGACAGATTTCCACGAAACTCTTCTGCCGAATCGAAGTGGACTGATCCACAGGACTGGATAGGACTCACAGACCTGATTTATATGTATAAACCTACTTCATTACCGTTTCTCCATATATATGTATACGTATGTATTTACATATACACGAGAGAAACTTCATTTGATTGCGGTTAAACATGGCGTCCTTTTTCTTATGCGATGCTTCTATTGTTGCTGATATCAAAAGGCGAAACAGATAATACAGAAATTAGCAGTAACTCTTAGCGTTATATGGATCTAGCAACGTACTAAATGGCTAACTAAGGTAAACTTGCAACTTTAACTAAGGTTTATACTGCTTTTCAAAGGAGATGGTGCGGAGTAATGATCGGCTGAATTGGAACTAAGTTCAATTCGCGTTCCTCTGAAATAAGCAATTAGTCGTCGGACTTAGCAAGGCGAGACCTTAAACGAAGGCTAGCGTGTGTTATTTGATTGCTCCTCTTGTGGCTTTGCTTTGCTCGTATGATCTAGAAACCCGGCAACAGGACTATAGCGAGACATTTTGTTAAATTTTCTGTCTGCCTGCCTGACTCTTGGGTCTTGACCTGGAACCGAATCCTTCCTGCCTATCGATTTTGTTTTGACTGAGCGCTTGTGAATCAGCTGGTTCCCGCGACTTAGCCTTCGTTGGGCGCTGTAGAAATCTCGAGCTTATGGTTATGGATCGTGAAGGACCAGCGAAGCAGTGAAGGATACGATGCAGAAGACAAAAGAACCTGTTTCCTTGTCTCCAAGGACCAATCTGGTGGATTTTGGCTTGGCTGACCATGGCTGCTGCCCTCCCTTAGATTGGCGCAGCATCAAGCCATGAAGGAAAACAACGAATAAACATAGACGGTGTGGATTTAGACTTCCACGATTAAAGACAAGGAAACGAATCATCTTCATGCCAACTGTTTCAGTGTACACGTACCGTACATAAGAGAAAGATGCTGAGTACATTGTAACCTACTGTACATATAGCAGAACAACACAGAACAACAGAATACGATACAATATAATGTTGTACAATACAATCTAAACACTACACAACAAACCACTACACTAAAGCACAGTACAACACGTACGCAGTACAACACAGTACCGCAAAGTTCGTAATTTGTAGCATTTTCTATGTAATTTGTAATATTTGTAGTATAATTTTTAGTATTTTCTATTTTAAGACTTTCGCATTGTATTCTAGCTCTAGTTTTGGTCTTCCACACCAAAACCGCAGACGAGGGGCCATGGACCCTCGAGCCCCAAGATCCGCCCTTGAATACAATACAGCATAATTGAACACATCGTAGTACAGTTAAACACCGCTGAAGACTGCATGCATCAGTGTGAGCGGACGTCTTATGAATCTTTGGCGTTGGAGTAGATTCATAATCCAGCATCAGCCATCAGAAGCTTCCATATCAATAACGCGTCCAAAGATGACGCCACATCACTAGTACTTTCTCATCTTCGGCCTCTTCCAGTCACAGCCGACTCCTGTCCATTCATCCGTCGCCCTTACAGCATCACAAGCACCACCAGCAGCAGCAGCAACCGAACCTGTAATTGAATCAAACCCACGATATCGCATATCCAATTTCGCTGAATCGTGTGCTATATAATTGCATTTAAGCTGCGAATAAAACCCAGAACGCAGAGCAGAATTGTTGGGCATCGCACAAGAAGACACGCGAAGAGAAGAGCTTGACAGCCAGGCGCACATCCCTCGTCCATCCAGCCATTCATCCATTACTCATCCATACATCCATCCATGTATCTACCCATCCATTCATCCATCTACAAACTTAAAAACACAGATCTAATGGGACCAAATGCCACGAAAAATTCACACTCGCCACATGTACTCAATTCTGTGCTTATATAGATATATATGCATGGGCCATGTATGTATGTATTATTTATTTATTTCTGCATTTATTAGGCGACACTATCAAATGACTTAGCATCAATCGATGGCGCCGAGCAATTATGAATGAAGGACTTGCTTAAGTTCCCTACACGGTAACTGTCTCGGAGAAGGCTCGAACCCGTACTGTCCACGTTACAAGCCGAGCATTCTCTCCAATATACTACCGTGCCCCTCGAATATGTATGTATGTATGTATTTATGTATGTATGTATATATGCATGTATGTATGAATGTATGTACTGTGTGCATAGCATATATATTTGTTTCTAAGCATTTGTATAGCGCTTTTTAAAACCTCTCGTATGAAACAAGGCTAAGTTAACAGTTGTAAAAAGGTGCGACGAATGAGAATGTACTCAGAACAGTTTCAGGCAGAAGAATGTTCCAATTTTCATAGGAACATTGTCGCGAAAGGACGATCTAGAAAGCACGAGTTCTGCATGTGGCTTATATACAACGAGATGAAAAATAATACGTAGTTCAATAAATAAATAATAATACACGTCTACAAAACGTATATAAATAATAAATGATGAATAAATAATAAATAATAAGTAAATGTACACAGTAGTAATATTGTGTAGTTTCGTCGTCCACACTAACTGTGCAGTTTGCTGTAGATCTAAATAATTTATATGAGCAGAATATTGAATCAGCCGAAGACGGGGCGGCAACGATTTCCTTTCATTTGCACCTGAAAGGCTTTCCCGGCCGATGGAAGAGGAAGGTAAGAAGGAGGAGGAGAAGAAGAAGGAGGAGGAGAATGATGAGGAGGAGAAGGAGGAGGAGAAGGAGGAGGAGAAGGAGGAAGAGAAGGAGGAGGAGAAGGAGGAGGAGAAGGAGGAGGAGAATGAGGAGGAGGAGAAGGAGGAGGAGAAGGAGGAGGAGAAGGAGAAGGAGAAGGAGGAGGAGAATGAGGAGGAGGAGAAGGAGGAGAAGGAGGAGGAGGAGGAGAAGGAGGAGGAGGAGGAGGAGAAGGAGGAGGAGGAGGAGAAGGAGGAGAAGGAGGAGGAGAAGGAGGATGGCTAGAAGAAGGAGGAGGAGGAGGAGAAGAACGAGGAGGAGAACGAGGAGGAGGAGGGAGAAGGAGAAGAGGGATTGCGCAAGGTTCTTTGAATTAGCGAATGTGTTTTCAGCAGAAGTCCATTTATGGCAGCTTCGTAAAACAGCATCGTAAAAGGCTCATCTATGCGGGTTATTTTGGGTACGAGGCATCTGTCGCCGATGTTACATTCAAACGAGTAGAAAAATCACCTCCGCCACTGCTTCTGCTATTAGGCATGCCTGTCATTTATTAATTATTATTGCTATTACACTCATTTGTGTCTAGGCCTATGTATTATATATGTATTTTTGTATGTATGAATGTAAGCATTTATGTATGTATGTATATATCTATGTATGCATGCATGTACATGTGTATGCTTGTGTGTATGTACAGTATGTTAGTAAGTAAGTATGAATTTTTGTCGGTCTTCCTTATCTCCTGGACTTTATTGTACTGCATTAAGCTCTACTTGTTATATTTTGTACGAATATGTATGTATGTGTGTATGTATGTATGTATGTATATATGTATGTATGTATGTATATGTATGTGTATGCATGTATTTAATTATATGCCTGTTAATTTATTATTTATTTATTTATTTATTTATTTATCGGTGACGTATGTTGTGGCAAAGGTGGTAGCGGCACAACCTAAAACTAAATTGTAATGGCGCGTTGAGTCTCATTTTCAGTTTTATTTTCACTTTATTATTTTTTATAATTCTCGTTTTATTACTAGCTATAATTTGCAGTTGTCGACATCGAACGTTTTATTATTCACCGTAGGGCATGGCTTGCATGTCATCGTAGGTCTGCGTGTCTTCCCTTGCGTGCAGGTGAGCATCGTCGATGTGATGGGTTCATGCGAAGCTCTGGATGCCTCTCGTGGGTCTCCTCCAGCAAGATCTATGAGATTCTGCGGACGACGAAAATGGCGACGCGGCTACGGCCTTGACTGAAGGCTCCCCTTGGTCCAACCACCGAGTAAGCGAAGCGCTATCCGGCGGTAACTCAGTCCTGCCCGATCTCCGAGGGGAGAACTGACGGAGGTTGCTGTACATTTTGATGAAACTTCTGTTGAGCCATTTACCTGGTTCCTTCAGGGGATTCGGTTGAAACGGAGATAGTAATCCTCTCTGAGTGAGAAGAAGGGCTGCATCGAACGAAGCGACGCATGAAACGACGAACGCAGTCGTTCGGATCGTGTGCGTTGGCTCAGATGTTATTCTTGAATGAATGAAACTTTATTGATTCCAAAAAGAACAAAAGAAAAAAACAATTACATTGACCATTGCATGCATAGATTGTTCGGATACAAATGGTAGATCCTAAGTCCCGCTAAATTAGGGCCGCCTATTACAGAATGAAAGCGTATGGCGACAGAAATGTTTAACTGATATTAGGTACAATTGAACTATAAAGAAAGTCTTAACTAGAACTTAACTAAAAAGAAACTAAGAAAGTGGATCACCATTGTGATCTCTATGAAACTGAAAATGAGTCATAACTGTGACTTCCAGAAACATAAATAAAAACTTATAGACTAAAGAGATATGAGCGTTATAATCAACAGTCTAGTGACATTATTAGGAAATTACACCGATGTTTTTTAAACATTTTTCAGGTCTAAACTAAGAACTCATCTCTTCCAACTTGCTTACCCACCGTAGTCTGACTTCTGGTTTCTCTGACCAGTCGGAATTCGGATTATGATTTTGGATTGCAATTTTGACTTGAAGAAGAGCAACAGTTACGAAAGGGGAACTGACACGAAAAGGAAGAAAGAGACGAGGTCACAGACAGAGACAAGCAGCGAAACTGGGGCAGAGTGGGAGGGATATAGACAACCACGAAGTCACTTACATCGATAGAGTAGGAGAGGCGACCTATCTACATATAATGAACCAGACAAATAGATGGAAACTGAGAGGGAAAGACCATGGGAGACAAAATAAGATGAAATGAATCCGCAAGAGGGAGCTCCATGCGTGGTAAAGGCTACACGTCTACAAAACGCATATAAGCTGACAAATGGCAACACAGATCTAGGCCTATATGTTTCTTCATTTATGTTGGAACAACTGCATTGGCTCCCAATACAGGAGTGCATTCTCTTCAAAATCTTGACCCTCGTGCGGAACTGTCTTGTTGGCTGTGCTCCGTTATATCTAAGGGAGCTCTGTATCCCCTTTCTTCTATTCCTGGCCGCAGACCACTGCGTTCGTCGGTTCAGGGCGAGCTCACCGTCCTTCTAGCTCAAACTGCCACCACTCAGCGCCGCAGCTTTGCTATTGCTGGCCCTGCTTCCTGGAATGACTTATCTGCCGACCTTCGACGGGAGCTTCTCTCCCTCTTCCCTCCCTCTTCCGTAAGCGCTTGAAGACCGTATTATTCCCCAGTTCTGGGACTGGCCGCGAGCGTCTCTGATGAGGCTACCTTGAAGCGGCGCTTTACAAACTTACGATTACGATTACGATTACGATTACGATAACAATTACGATAACGATAACGATTGCGCTTACGATAACGATAACGATTACCTGGCGAGTAGAGGTCTCTGGTAGGGCAATGTCTTCAACATGCTATGTGCATATCTGATATTTTGAATGTGTTATGAAACTGAGTGTTCGTGCCTCAAAATTGTGACTCCGTCGCACGACCGAAAATAGACATGTGCATACATACATATGCATGTGTAGGCCTGTGTATGTATATATGTATGTATGTATTTTTTACTTTTTTCACCAGAAGGAATATAGCTCAAGAAAGTGATGAAGCATTTATGTGAAAGAAACTTGATCTGGAATGGCAAATAAATAAATGTATAAATAAATTAACTAATGAGTAAATAAATTACTTATTTAACTGATTCTTTAAAAATATATATATTTATTTATTTGTTTGTTTAAAAAATTAAGAAAAAAATTATTTATTTTTAAATAAACAAATTAATTAATTAATTAGCTGATTAATAAAGAAATACATATTTTTTTATTTATTTATTTGCGGGCATGTACCTGGGTGGAACAAATGTTGCCTTGGAACACTCGTTGATTGTCAAATGCTCTCCGAATGATTCATGCTGAGAATGGTTAGCAGAGTCTAATCGGGGCAGAGCAAATTAATATCCGGTAGATGGCATTAGTTGCCCTATGGACTGCCAACGCCCAAATGCCAATCGCCGAGGAGAATGGTCTCACCCAAGTCAAAGAAGTCAAGCCTCATGATGCAAGGCATTCGAGTGCTCTAATGAATGGAAAATTCCACGAGTTTTTGGGATATGTATGCATGTATGTATGTACATATTTATGTATTTATGTATGTATGCATGTATGTATGTATGTATGTGTATGTATGTATGCATATATGTATGTATGTGTGTGTATGTATGTATGTTTGTATGTATGTATGTTTGTATGTATGTATATATGTATGTATGTATATATGCATTTATGTATGTATGTATGTATGTTAGTTATCTAGACAAATGATATAGAGCCTTTAAGTGCCTCGCAAAACCGCTTCCTACGCTAGCCTAAATTATGTCAAATGTCAATGAGAAGATAAAGCAGGCCTATGTCAGCAAGCGAAACAATACACAGACAACTAGAAGAGTCACCAGTGGCGAGCTCACGCACACACGAAGAACCTAACCAACGGATTCCTATCCAGAGTTGACCGATGATCCGATGCTTAGAGTTCCAGATTTAGTGGACCAAGTTCCGCCGATGACAGGTGGTAGGATCCGCGGTATACGATAACACCACCTCCCAGCTGTCCCTCGTTGGTGGTAAATGTCGCAGCGTCCGGATATCCTTCGAACCGCTGGGTCTGAGTAGAACTGGTATTCGCCCACTGCCGGTCGGTAGGTCAAAGGGTCACCCGTGATTGACGATTGAGGTTACTCAAAAGATCCTCGTCGCTCCTCCTCCCCGGATATCAGAAGAGTCACCAGTCGCCATTGCCCGGTTGAAGACGGCGTACATAAGTAAGTAGATCTGAGGCTCGACCGTACACCAGGAAGTCCATCCCTACTCGTGCAGTCACGTACGCCAAGATGATATGCTTGGAAAAAACCGTCCAAAATGTTCGAAATCTGCGGCGAAAACGTCCAATATGTCAGTATGTTAGTCTGTCAGTATGTATATCAGTATGCATGTATGATTGTATGTACGCATGTATGTATGTATGTATGATTGTATGTACGCACGTATGTATGTATGTATGTATGTATGTATGTATGTATGTATGTATGTATGCATGTATGTATGTATGTATGTATGTATGTATGTATGTATGTATGTATGTATGTATGAAGACACTTAATATAGCGTCTCTTAAATACCTCCCAAAAGCGCTACCGTCTGATAATACTACTCAGGCCTTTAATTCGCAAGAATTGCATCTACTTATATAAGTATATTTATGTTATTTGGGTGATTTAATTTGATTCAAGATAATCTATTTTAGTTCTGTACTTAGAAATTAACAAAAGATCAATTGTGATAAGATACTGTGCAATTTCTAAATGCAGAGTAGTGACACTCCCGATGGAAGCTACAGATTTACTCAAGGAAATCATTTCATAAGCCATGGCTTATAAGCTAACTCTCATTTCACTACAGTGAAGTCTTTTAAATTGGTTACCAAGTAACGTAATATGCATTGTCACATGTACTGGAACATGTGATATGACATTTGATTAGACATGCGATACGAAATGTCACATATCACATCACATATTACGTTACTATGTAACAAAGTTAAAATTCACTACACTGCAGTGAATTGATAATTAGCTTATAGGCTAAGGCTTATGAGTGATTTTCTTGAGTAAAACTGTAGCTTCCATCGAGAGTGTCACTACTTTGCATTTTCCAATTGTGTCATGCGACATGACATGTTAATGTGACATGCTAAGTGATATATATAAATATATATGTATATATATATGAACAGGTGATGTGGCATGCGATGTGATATGTGATGTCGCCGTCTTAAGCCAAGACATTGAAACGCAGCCGTGAATCTTAGTCGATAACCGAAGGTTGAATTATGCATTACTCATTTGCCTGGTCGATGCCTTAGCGAATTATAAGTTTTACATGATCATTTATCTGGCGCCCGTTTTCCCTCAGACTTCACAGATACACATATACTTCAACCGAATAAAACGAAGAACGTGTGTAGGCGTTCTAATAGTGCGTATCATCTAATCAGAGGGTTCGTTTGATTGACTACAGCAGCCGTGACCCCTCGAGTTGAGGTCATGCGAGATCCCGTCCCATCGGCTTATGACCGACGGTGACGATCGCGGCCCATTGGCCTTGTCTTTTAAGCTCCTTGGAGGGCCTTTCACCGTTTTCTTTGCATCAAGGACTGGCTCTAGACTGAAGACGTGTGCAATCTTTATATAATATCTCGTAGCAGCAGATAATAACATTTTCATGCAGACAGTGAATATCCATTCTGTTTGGTAATATGTGTGGACTTCAGTCATACACTTTATCTGTGTGTTATGCATGCCAAGCTGGCTGGTAACAGATTACATTTGGTGTGCTTTACTGCCAGTGTCGCGAATTAGTTTGTAAATAGTTAATAAACTGAGTTTCTATTTTAAAAGGGTCTATTTACAATGTATATTTACAACTTGCTATTTACAAGGACTCTTGGATCTTGACCTGGAACCGAACTCTTCCTGCCTATCGATTTTGTTTTGACTGAGCGCCTGTGAATAAACTGGTTCCATCGACTTAGCTTTCGTTAGGCGCTGTAGAAATCTCGAGGCTACGACTTACGAATACTCTTCTTTTGTCATAAAAATAAACAACAATTGTCATGCAGCCCTACACAGAAAAGACACCAAAACAGTCTCTCACTAAACGCAAAGCTCAGCCAAGCGGACGCAGTAGAAGACTTGGGCATCCGGCGTTATTTCAGCTCCGTTCGTCCCCTCCATCACCTCCAAGGTTCCTTCAGTGTCTCCTGTAATTCCAGTACCTCCAGTTCCGGGAAGACGACGGCAAAAGGGAAGCTAAGCGCTTCTCCACTTCTCCAGCTTATTCCACTTGTCACCTTGACTCTCCAGTCCGTCGAACTGAGACCTCCCTTGAATACTCGGAATTAATCTTCAGCTCGCTCTCTCACCCAGCGATGACTTAAGACCCTCTCTACGTTCGCCGTACACAACAACACATCCTACCTTCCGGCAAGCAAGGTAAGATATCTCGCTCGCAGGGTAAGATCTCAGAATATAGCGCATTTTGTGACAGTCAGACAAATACGTATGCTTCCTTTCCGGGAACATTAGTGCATGCTGTTTCTAGGCATTACTTTTACAAAGGCCATTATGCGGGCTGACAAAAACTCTCCTACGTAGATTATAGATTTTCCTTTTTATGCTGCCCGTGTCTCCTGGGACAAACCTTTTGTGATCGATGCTGTGCGCTTTTGATATCGACGAAGCAAAAGCTAAATTAGGCTTGATTAGCTAACATCTAAATTAGACTGGGGTCGATTAGTAGACCGGACTAAACCAACGGAGACAGGATTTGATTTACTGGATTACGTGTGACTGAACTCGATTTAAATCAAGGCTAAAGACTATCGATCAGACTAGACTCGGAATAGCCAACGGCAATAATCGCAACGAAATGTCAGAGGCTTGCCAGGACAATTCCCACTTCTACTGTCGTGACCTTGGAACAACGAGTTAGCTGGATTTTGGGTTGCGATTTTGACTTGAAGCGACCATGAACTGATGCCTTGGGCATTATGATAACGGCGCTATAGAAGTCTTTCGATTAGATTAGATTAGCTGTTAGAGCTTTACTTCTGAAGTTTTCTAGTCTCAAGCACTGCTGATCCACTTTCAAATTTAATCTGACCTAATCTGATATGTTCGGATCTGATATGATCTAATTTTATGTAATCTGATATGATCTAATTTTATGTGATCTGATATGATCTAATTTTATGTGATCTGATATGGTATGATCTAATTTTATGTGATCTGATATGATCTAATTTTATGTAATCTGATATGATCTAATTTTATGTGATCTGATATGATCTAATTTTATGTGATCTGATATGGTATGATCTAATTTTATGTGATCTGATATGATCTAATTTTATGTTATCTGATATGGTATGATCTAATTTTATGTGATCTGATATGATATGATCAGGTTTAGTATAGTTTTGTCATTCGAGATCCTGGCTGCTACTCTTCTTTCTAGCAACAAGCGGGTAAAACGTGTGAACATTTATCGCCCACAAATCCCTTCATCTGATTCAAATTTAATCAACACTTGAATATCTGGCTTTCCTCCTTCTGAAATCGTTATTACTGGTGACTTTCACATTCGTCTTGATGTAGCCAGTCGTTGTTCTTCAGCAGTTTATGGTATGTTGCAATGTTTTGACATGAAAGAGCTCATTGTCTTTCCAACACATTACAAATTATGTGTTTCTGTTCAAATTCATTCAAATTCATCCTGCGTAGATGTCCTGCTAATTCGTTCTGAGTCGCAATCGCTTCATTCTCTCACTACTGTGGAGCCTTATTTTTCTGATAATATTTCCATTTTCTCAAGGTTTGACTCTCCATTTAAACCGCATCCAAATTACAAAATTGTTATTATAAAATTGGTTTACATAAACTAAGGCATGATATCTTAGTATCGCGTGGTTTTATCCAGCATAAATAGCTAATGAACTGGATCTGGTTCCCGTCTACTTTACCGTCTTCTGAGCTCCTTGGTAGAACAATACCGTATAGTACAGTAAAGTACAGTAAAGTACAGTATAGTACAGTATGGTAGAGTATAGTGCAGAACACAGTATGGTACAGTGCAGTCCAGAACAGAATAGTATAGTATAGTATAATATAGTATAACATAGTATAGTATTAGCATAATATAGTATAGTATATCTCTGTATAGTACAGTAAAGTATAGTACAGTATAGTATAGTACAGTATAGTGCAGAACACAATATAGTACAGTGCAGAACAGAACAGAATAGTATAGTATAGTATTAGCATAGTATAGTATATCTCAGCATAGTATAGTGTGGCTAAATGCTGTGGGATATGATATGCAGGACGTTTAGGTGGGTAAGTTAGGCTCTGCCTCGCAAAATGGACTAACACGTGTTTGGAATGCGTCATACAAAACTTACAGACGATAGCTGTATAGTTTATCTGGCCATATACCAGTATTTGCAGAACTTTGTACGAGAATTATTCGTTTTTCTATGAGATTTGTACGTAGCAGAAGATATTCTCAGTCTGGTAATGCGACTCTTCGTATGCATATAGTAACTGCTTGCTAGAAGGTCGGACTTGTATTCGACTTGGGCGCAATATACTGTTCATTAACGATAGATCTATGGACTGTCTATGGACTGATTTTTGAAGGCAAGCAGGAGGTGTTCATCTACTTTCTTTGGTTTCTGTAGCCTTGCTGCTGTTTGCGATGACAGTTTTTCAAATATTACAGACATACTTCGAGAACCGATTATGCTAAAAGAACACGAGTTAGAATTTTCATTGCCCGTGTTTCAACTCAGAGAAGATAACTACTTAATCTTTATATACTGCATGATATCTTGATAAGGCTGTTTTTATATCATAAGCATTTGATTTTATGTTTGTGCTATGTTGATTCGTTATTACTGCATGTTTGTACGTCGTACATTTTTGCGAATTAATTAATTAATTAATTATTAATAATGATAATGATAATGATAACAATAATAACAATAATAAGGAGCCAGACATCAGCAAAGAGTAGCCATCTCAAGATGCAATTTTTCATCTGGATAATTTTTTACTTCCTGAGGGATCATAAGTACCTTGGGGCAAAAATAATAATATTATTGTACTATTAGTATATGGCATTGTATACTATTAGTATAGCACAGTATGGTATAGTCACTCTACCGGTATCTTGTGTTATCACATGTAAAATAAATCAATCTAGCTTGTCTGTGATTCACTGTTAGACAACTAAGTGTCGACTAATTTGAAGAACGATGTTGAGGCCACGGAACGAATGCTTTGTCGAATATCCAATATGTGTCTATCGCCTTAAGCCAACTGCTCCATATTCAAAAAGGCTATACAAACACTGTAGCAAAAATAAATATGCAGCGAAGCTGTCTTACACATAGACCTAAGTCCATCGAGAAAGCGCAATAACATGGAAACCGGTTTAGATGATGCATCACAGATTCGACTTCGCAGACTAACGCCGAATGACCGATGTGACCATGAAACTTTATTTGCGTATGTAAAGAACTGATTTATCACGCTGTCAGATTTTACAGCCAGCAAGAAGCCATGTAATGCAAGAATAAGAAGCCCCGCAGTCGATAACACAGCCAGCAAATAACCAGAAAAAATCAGAAAACGATTTCGAATGCATAAATCAAGTGGACAAAAAGCAGACAGACAAACGAACAACCTCCAGCACCAAACAGTAGCCAATACATCAACTATATAGCTGGAAGATCCGAAGGCAAGTTATTGTTGGCTACTTAGCAAAACAAGCGGACGGACTGAACCTTTTACATAACTCATTCAGCCGAAAACGTTGGATACAACAGAGAAGTTGAGGCAAAAGAAAACTAACATAAGGTAATAAATAATAAATAATCTCTAGCGTCATTAGAATGATTCCTAGGGTTAGTGCTAAGTTTTCCGGCAAAGAATGTGACAGTCTTGGTTAAGCTGAAACCATTAGGAGTTTGTGTCTACGGTTTAATTTTGAGCAAGAATGGATGTAATAAAACCTCAGTGAATGACATTTGAAACTAGAAAACGGGAGAGAGAGAGAGAGAGAGAGAGACAGACAGAGATAGGCAGAGCGACAGACAGACAAAGATATAGATATACAGACAGAGAGAGAGAGACAGGATGAGGCAGAGAGCGATTAGATTAGAGGCAGTGACCAGTGAAAGAAACAGCAAACGACTAGAAGAGACAGACAGACAGACAGACAGACAGGGACAGGGAGAAATCCGTAGACTGGAAAATCGTATCAGATTATAATTAATTGATCAAATTTTAGATGTCGTGACACTAACTGAAGGCCGGCAGCAATTGACTTATAACAAGTGCAGCAGCTGTTTAAATAACTGAAGCACGTTCCCGTGTGTACCTTAGTCTGGCTGTCTGTCTATCTGTCTGTCTGTGTCTGTCTGTCTATCTGTCTGTCTGTGGCTGTCAAGTGTTGTTTCTTGGTGAATTTCTATGTCGACTGTATTCGGGTTTCAAGTGTTTCTGTTTGCATGTGTCTGTGCATTTGTGCTTCTTTTCCTACCCGTGTTCCTCTCTTTCTGTTTCTCTCTCTGTCTTTCCTCCTCTTTCAGTCTCTCTCTCTCTCTGTTTCTGTACTTCTCTGTCCCCCTCTCTTACTGTTTCTCTCTCTATCTTTCCTTCTCTTTCAGTCTCTCTCTCTCTGTTTCTGTACTTCTTTGTCTCTGTTTTCTCTGTCTTTCTTTGTCTCTCTTTCTGTCTCTGTCTCTTTGTCTCTGTACTTCTCTGTTTCTGTATCTGTCTGTCTCTTTACTTTTCTGTATCTTTCTGTCTGTCTCTGTCTTTTTTCTGTGTCTCTGTATTTCTCTGTCTCTCTCTCTCTCTCTCTCTCTAACTTTAAACGTATCTGTTGTTCTTTTTCTGTCTCTCTCTCTCTCTCTCTCTCTCTCTCTCTCTGTCTTTGTACTTAACGGTATCTCTGTACTTCGCTATCTCTTTCTATCTCAGCCTCTCTCTGTCAATGTATTTGTCTCTAAGCTGCTAGTATTGCTCTTAGTTATAGGTTAGCCCAGACTATAGGTCTGTCAAAGTAATGCCTACGTTGGACGAGAGAGAGTCTGAAAGTGCCGCGGGTTGAAGATTGTTGATAAATTAGGACTTCGGAGTTAATTTAACTACTGGACTGCTTCAAGGACACGCTGATTAAGATCTCTCGATTCGAAGGATGCGTTTCATTTTGACCAGCGTCGTTTGGTTCCCTCTCAGGTAGGTAGGCTTTTTAATGCTGTTACACATAAGCCTGTCCAGAGTAAAAGATTAGTTCCAAGCGAATAATTATTCAGCATTGACTTTATTAGAAGCCCTGGGTGATGAAATGAACGTGCTTAGGCGCTTTGTATCCAGTTATGGAGCGCAGTTGCATAAGTTCGTTGAAAAACCCTTGCGGTCTTTGGCTGAAGCCCGATCTTGGTAAGTAGGTATCTGCTGTTTCCAGAAATTCTACGGCTTAATAGAGCAGTACGTTTTGATGGATTACAATCCGTTTCCCAATTGATTTAACTCCAGAACCGAATTCCAGTTGTTTCCCGTGTGGTTGTTCTTTTAGAAACTTTACTCTTAATTCGATTAATTTGAAGCAATCCGATTTAATGGCTTTCTCTCACTGTGATTAATTTGCTATATGGCTTTCTTCTGTGGATACCAGCTTGGTTTCGCCTTTGCAATGCATCTCCCTTTTATCTATTCCTCATCTTACTAGAACTTATTCCTTATCTTACTAAAACTTATTCCTCATCTTACTAGACATGTCATGAGACGTTGGAAACTGTCGCATGACGATCGATTCTAGGAAACTGTCACTAAGATTCGTAAGTTGTAAATTGTCTGCAGTTGTCGTTATAACTTTTATATGAACGATAGGCACTGGATACTACACTGCGCATGTCCAAGAATGCGCGCCTGAGTTGTGCAACCGTTCAAATTTCCCCGCGTCATTTAATACAGAGTGTTCATAAAATAGGGCCGACATTCATCTCCCTTCATTTCTTGAAGTGAGCAAAAAAAATTTGCGAACTTATATTGAATTACGTGGAAATATATAAAACATGCATGTAATTCAGTACCAAACGCAGGCCATTCGCCTATCTAGAAGCAAGTATGTCGTGCTGTAGAAAAAACGCTTCGGTTAAGAGGAAATGTGACTGAATCTTACCATGAAACCTATTCTCATACACGGTCACTTCAGGTTTAATTAAGGATTTCTAGACAGACTTCGCGTACAGGATCTATTCGTGATGATCGCCAGTGTTTTCCTTAAGTCGGAAGCCTTGCCTCGGTCCGTGACTTCTATTTTCAGGGGTATTATCTGTCGTCTGCCGTAGTTTACCACTTCAGTATGATCAGGTACAGGTCAGAAGTGCATGAAGGTCACTCGGATGCCTAGATGCCTAGTCCACTCCGGTGACTGAGCTTTAAACGAGCTGTTATGACCTCGTGACGCTGGTTTGAAAGCTTGAGCGTTGCGTTAAACCATTGCATGCGAGACTGTGACGTTCCTGCTTCAGGGAAAACAAACCAGAACCAGGGCACCTAAACTTAAGCGAAGAAAGAGACAGGCGTTAAGAAAAAACAGTCGAATTAAAGAGATTGTGCCAACTATTATTACAATATTTAGGATCAATGGAAACCTAATCGAGGTAATAGGTCCAAGAAGTTAAGGATTATACACGACACAATAATATTATGTGTTCTTGAGATCTGTGTTTGGCTGCTAGAAAGCTTTGCTTAGATCCAGTGCAGCAGTGTCCAGCAATTAGGTTCTTTGAGATAAAGTTAAAAGCACTCTAAATTAAAATTTTATTTAGGACCTATATGCTCAAATTTCTAAAGTGAATCTCGTGTACATAATTTAAAATTTGTACAACATTTTATCACTGATCTCGAAAGCCGTTCTACTGAATTTGAAGCATAGGAAAAGGGGCAACAGAAGTGCCAGATTACGTTACATGTCACAGTTACATAACGTTACACAATAAAGTTACATTACGTCACATACTGCAGTTACATTACACTACGTTACATGTCACAGCTACATTGTGTTACATATCACAGTTACATTGCGTTATGTTACAATGTGTCACATAATTACAGTTTCACTGCGTTACATATGGCAGGTACAGTGCGTTACGTTCCATTTACATTACACATTACGTTACATTTCACAGTTACATTGTGTTTCATATTTACTGTTACATAACGTTACAAAATGCAGGTTGGCATAATGACTATCTCAGTTGCTTATTTTCAACCTACCCCAAGCCCCAGGATCCGTTGCCCGGGTGGGTTAAAGTCAGCGTAGTCGGGGTCTGTATAGGAAAGGACTTCTACACTACTGAAAATATTAATCTCAAGCTGTATCCTTGTCGGTTGGACGGCAGCGGTTGACTCGCTTTGATCCTGACGGCCTGGACATGATGCATTGCTCTCCGAATCTCGTACAACATCGGTCCTTTGATGTCGTTGCTGCTGCTGCTTCTGCTGCTGCTGCTGCTGCTTATGATGATGATGATGATGATGATGATGATGATGATGATGATGACGATGATGATGATGATGATGATGATAAAGATGTGGGTGGATTTCGTGATGCCGAGCTGATTCCGAGTGGCACGATTGCTTGAATTCCGTAGGATTGTTCGTATGTAAAGTCTCGTCCGAACAGAACTATAGTATGATTATTATGAACAGACAGGAAAACAGCGTCGATATTAAACATAGATGACCTGTAAACACATCTGCATTATTTGAATACATCTCTAGCACAGAAAACACTGTTGAGTGTGGTCACTTAAGAGACACATTATGTAACGCTATGAAACTAATCGGTTCAGCGTTTCTATAAATCTTCAACACCAAACGGATTAGAGACTCTAAATAGCCTATGAGCTTATAGTAAGCCGCGCATGAATGGAGCTCAGTTGCTCGGATCTACGTGTCTGCAAGAGACTGCCTGTAGAGACCTCCACCAGCTTCGAGACTATTATTCGACTATAGACGGACTTGTGTGTTTTTCTAGAGTGTTAGCATCATTTAGGGTATCGAGGGGCGCCTATGACGAGTAGAGAGCCCGGTACAGGTAACATTAGATTTTGATTTTGACACAAATCCATGTAGCACTGATTTAACATTGTCATTGCCAAAATGCCAGCCTTCAAACACATCTAACAACAAATAGACTTTTAAAAAGCATTCATACAGCGTCTATCTCATTAATGAAAGCAACAAGCTTATTTCACGCCTTCGTCAGTTAATTAAGTGCGCCATAGTCTATCGGTTAACGAGTTTCCATATTACCCTTAGGGCGTAATCATTTTGATCCAAGAAAGTATACCAAGAAACCAGTGCTTTTTTCTAGAAAAAGGCTCCGGAACTGAACAGTTATGGAATTTTGTGCTAAAATTTCATTATTTTTATCAATCAATAAACACTGAAAACAGTGTAAACCTTGAAATTGAATTAAAATAAGTTACATTATATTACATAATTAAGATAACTTAGTAACACAATTCTCTTGTTAAAAACTAAACTATTTTTATTAGCCGAAAAGAGCCGTTCCGGAGCGTTCCTTCTGAAAAAAGCATTGCAAGAAACTTAGACGTCAAGTATTGCTTACGAAACACAAAAAATACGTTCTAGTCGGTCTCGTCCAATTTCCTCAACCAGTTCAGTTTGTTGAGCTCAAGAAACGGTTACGGCCAGTGGAGTAAATCGAACTCCGGTCCTGGTTTTTATCATCGATTTGTTTGTCCGACCAGCGTCGTTGTAGCTGAACAGAGAATGGCCAGACAAAGACTACAATTTCCCACTTACGACCTCCGAGGAAAAACCAATCCACTGTAGGATGGATCCGATTTCAAGAGGGTTTAATTGCATCCCATTTTGGGATGGACGACTTAACGGAAGTCCATTGAACACACACACATGCACATATATATACCTATAAATATATGAGCATGCGCATCTGTTTGTGTATACATATATGTATTTATATTCATATATATAACTATTTATGTATATATATATTCATTTATATATGTGAACGACTTGACGGAAGTCCATCACACACACGCTCATGTATGTACCTATAAATAGATGAGCATGTGCATTTGTTTGTATATATATGTATTTATATTCATATATATATATATGCATATATATACGAACGACTGACGGAAGTTCATCACACAAACGCACATATATGTACCTATAAATATACATGAGCATACATGTATCTAGACATATACATATATCTACACACAAGTGTGTGCATTTGTTTGTATATATATACCTCTATTTATATTCATATATATATATACATATGTGTGTGTATATATATATATGATTAATCGAAACACATCCTACAGAATTCCCCGATAATTCGATTTTATCCAAGAAGAGCGTCAGTGTGTGGTATGGGTGTTCGGTTGCATCTTGCAACGGCGAACGGTCAACTCGATCGGGGACTAGAAGGACATTGGAAGCAGCGGGAGAGTGGAGAAGGGGGGGGGTCAAAATCCGGCCTTGTAAGAACCAAACGTCCACAGGGATGGATGGAATGGATGCCATTTGCTCAAGAGGAGGAACCGAGGGACTGTTGATTGACAGGTGGAGATGGATGGATGGCTTGATAGATAGGAGGACGGACAGATCGATAGATGTATGAATGGATGGACGGATGGATGATTGATGTTAGAACAGATTAGAAAAAAACTGTAAAACAAAAGATCAAGCATTTAAACTTTGTTCTAGCTCAGCATAGGAATCAGAGACGCTGACTTAAGATTGGAAGATTAAAAAATCCCAATTGTTCTCACAGCCTACTGTTCTGGAACTTTGATCTGCATAGGTTCTCAAGCAGCACCGCTATATAAATTTTCAATAACAGTTACAATTTAAAAACTACCACCTGTTTGTTTCATCGTCTCTTTAAGGCGGGTCCTGTAGATTTCCAGACCATTTCTGCATACCCTTACCATGTCCCCCTCTCTCTCGACGTGTTCGCCACCAATCGTTGTGTTAATACTCTTATTCGGCATCCACACTCCAGTACCTCAACCCGTCCTCTACGTTCTCTAGATCGTCTGGATCTATTTGTTCATCGTGTTAAGTCCTCGCTTGCTCAGCAGAGGTCTTTTGCTGTTGTTAGCGCATCTCTATGGAATGAACTTCCGCTATCGTTTCGTGCTGGGGTCTCTGTTGGTGATCGAGCTGAGTCAGCTCGTTGTCTAAAGACGTTCTTATTTCTCCGGGGTTCTCACGCTGGAAGTGCCTCTGAGTAGTTTGTTCTGTAAGAAGCGCTATATAAGTTATCGAATACAATACAATACAATGCAATACTCGCTGCTCAAAGTGAATTAGTTCCCATGCAGGGCGTCGCAAGGGTCAGTACAGCGATGTACTCCGATCACGATCAGACGATAGATAAAAAGCTCATGTTCGCAACGGTCGATGTATTCCAGATTCAGCGACCTCTGGCCACTGACCAGCCTCCACCCCACCCCGCTCACCCTTTCCCCACAAATTCCTCTCGACCGACCCGTTTTGTATCCACCATGCGGTGTTTTTGTGGTCCATGCGAGAGAAGCAGCTGTTAATATGTCACAGTAACTGCTGTTAACTGCGACGCCGGTTTCTATACCGAACAGCTATAATTACCCCTGTTTTTTTCATAGAGAAACTTTTCACGCATTTGCAGAATGAATAACTAAGGTGTCATTCCCAGGTATATGGAGTCATATTATGCCAAAATATTAGGCTATATACACGGATATGCATATTCAGAATTATGAAGACATATCTTTATGGTGATACGTGAATAGTGCTTTGCATCATTAAGAGCCTTTTGTGGAACCTCTTTACGTAAGTTTAACAGACAGACAGACAGACATACAGACAGACAGACAGACAGACAGACATACTGACAGAGATGGACGGACGGACGGACACGCAAGCCCCAATTCCGAGGATTTTATCCTTTTTTCCATTTCCACGCATGCGCTGATGTGCTTTCTTGGAACCGGCAAATAGCGATTTAAATCCGCTGGCACGAGTACACGAATATGATGATGATGACGATGTTTATGTATATATGTATACAATTATTTTAATTATATATATATGTGTGTGTGCTTATATGTGTAGGTATGTATAAATATGTATTTATTTACCTACCAGTCTGTGTGTTTCTATTATTATAATATCTCTAAGAGCGTGTCGAAGGCGCTCCTTGCTCATCTAAATGATATCCGTTTGGGTTCGAGATTTTATAGCCAGTTGGCCAAAGGTAATCAAATGATGGTCGCTTGGAGGCTAATTGAGTTCACCCTTTAAAATATTTGAAATTCCATCACTTAATTAACTCTTAGCACCTGCACTGACGCAGACATTGTTAAACACCTTTGCAATAACCTACTCACAGCGATGCCATATAAATTGTCGTCATTATATACATTTACAATTACAATACGAAGAGGACCTACCTTTGACAGGCTCTCCCCATATAAGAAGTTCTACGAAAATAATTTCACCCACCATTGTACCTAGACACTTAATATAACGCTTTACTGTACTTCAGCAAAGCGCACCATGGGCTAACCTAATTGATGATAAATTTAATTAAGAACAAGTTTATCTGTGAACAAATACTGCACAGATTAACTGGAAAACCCGGCGAGCTGTCACACACACGAAGAGCCCATCTAATGAAGTCCAGTTCCATTTTAATACTTGACTCAGTGAATATTCATGAGCTCTGTTCTCTGCTGTATAGTTCAGCTTTTTCGTGCATGAGACATAATGTCTTACTTCAGGCCACTGGATTTGCAATTAGTAGCAAAGCATTCCTATTCCACAAATCTTATGCTGATTCTTCCCCTTCCTTTATCTCTCTTTCGCTCCAATTCTAAACACCATCCACCGTAGCCGTCCCACTGTCTGACTGCCTGACTCCTAGATCTTGACCTGGAACCGAACCCTTCCTGCCTATCGATTTTGTTTTGACTGAGCGCCTGTGAATAAGCTGGTTCCCGCGATTTAGCTTTCGTTGGGCGCTGTAGAAATCTCGAGCTTACGATTACGACTACGATTATAATATTGTCGATGGCATCTTCGGAATTCAACGGATGACAACGTTTCGCAGCTTCAGAGGCTGGGGGCCACAGTTTACGTCTGGTAGCCTACAGGCAAAAGGTGTTACAAGACAAGAGATACCAGTGAGAAGACGGAGGCTGGAGCCTGCAGGAAAGCTCTTAGAAGCTCCTTATCAGTCAGTTGATCATTCAATCACGTCTTTCCGATAACCGATACAGAATCCAACAGCGTGGAACGCAAGTGTGTATCACTGAAGCCCCGAACGCAGCGGTAAATCAATACTCAGAACATAGATTCAGAATATTTTGTATACATTACATATAGATATAGCATATATATATATAGCGTTCTTCCAAGCATGTGTATACTAATTAATTCTACACATTAAATCAAATTATATCGTGTGCACTTACTTATGCAGATCCAGAATGCAACATTAAGCGCATATAAGGTCCATACACATATCACTTGAATGTGCTTAAATCACGCAATTTAATAGTAGTCCACTATGCGGCTAAGCAGATCATGTACTGAATACGCTAAGCATGCGCATTAAGCAGGCTCTAGAAGACAACGAACATAATGCATTTATTATGCTCCAGTCACGTTATATGCGAAGGTCGACATGCTGATTGTTTTTGGTATGGAATAATTATATGCCTGCCTGCCTGCCTGCCTGCCTGCCTGCCTGCCTGCCTGCCTGCCTGCCTGCCTGCCTGCCTGCCTGCCTGCCTGCCTGCCTGCCTGCCTGCCTGCCTGCCTGCCTGCCTGCCTGCCTGCCTGCCTGCCTGCCTGCCTGCCTGCCTGCCTGCCTGCCTGCCTGCCTGCCTGCCTGCCTGCCTGCCTGCCTGCCTGCATAGGCCGATTTGCCTGCCTTTCAGTCCGTCTCCCTTCCTGTCTATCTGCCTGCCTGCCTGACTTTCTGCATGCTGTCTGTCTGCATGTCTGTCTATATCTGTCGGCCTGTCTGTCTAGGTAACTGGTTGTCTAAGTTTGCAAGTTTACATCTTTCTATTGTTCAAACATTGACATAATACGAGTGCATGTGTTACATATGCATTAGCGTTTCACCAGAGTTTTATAGAGGCCTATACACAATGGAGAATAAACGCATTAGGAAACATTTCAAATTATTGAAACAGGCTTTATTTCTTCATTGAGTCTATCGTCGGTCGTGGCTTCGAATCCTTGTCTGCTTATCAGATCTTTCCTGAGAACAGCCTTCATCGATTGGCATGGGTCAATGCACCGAGACGATGCTATCAAAATCAAAGTAAAAGACACCCTTAATATTTATGTATAGCGATTCAGTCGAATACTGAAACTTCGTGGAAGAGATGTAGATGGCATTAAACGAAAGGACCGAAGCACCATCGAAGAGACTGACAACTGATGACAGAAGCTGCAACACAAACATACACACAGAGACTGAAAGAAGTACAGAGGGACAGAACCAGCCAGACAGACGGAAGGACTGAACGAACAAATGGAAGATAAGCGACACTGGTGACTTCTGACGCTAAGGTCAAAAAGAAATTGAGATTCTTGCCTATCAAACCAACCCATTAATCGTTTGTGATCGCTATGGGTTTGAATCTTAATCAGTGTCGTTGCAGCTGCGTTTGCCTTGACCTTTAAGCTCATAATTTAGGGGCAAAGACATTACCATCCAGCTGCGTTTGCCTTGACCTTTAAGCTCATAATTTAGGGGCAAAGACATTACTCCGCGACAATAACGCAGTTCCTTCAAACACTTCCAACACTGCCACGGGACAGTGCAGCAGATAAGAAACCCTTTGATGGTGGTGAGATTCATATGGGAGCAATGAACCAGAAATGATCCAATCAGGCGGAATCTTTCCGAATCTCGTTCAGTTGCAGACGCGTATACAGCGCTTGCCAAATACGTGTCGGGGCACTGAACCGAAGAAGCCGCGCCATGGCATTAAACTGGATTTATTTCACCTTCCGTGTCCGGAGTCCAACCCGGAGATGAGTGTCAGTATCAAAGTCCCTGCAAGGACTACACTAATCCCGCTCTTACCGGACTGCGGATAAGGCTCTTCGGCGCCGGCGCTATATAAATCCCAAGTGCAGACGACGTTAATGCGTTATATATATCCGAGTTATTGACAGACGAGCTTCATCACGTGACAATCGCTCAATATTGTCCGAGATTTTATGTCAGTTCTGGCCCAGATTCCTCCTTCTCCCTACTCTGTCTTTCTTCTTGTCCGCCTTTGTGTTCCCCTTATCCCTCCTCTTCCTCTTTGTCTTATTCTTTTTTGCCCCTTTATTTCACGCAGTCCTTTTCCTGCACTCAGTCAGATCTTCCCCTTAGTCATGCTCTGGCTTCTGATCCTCTGCATGCTTCTTGAACCATCTCTTCCCTTCTTCTTAATTCATATTTTGTTTCTCATTTCCTTTGAATTCTTCCTTTCTTCTTCTTCTTGCTTTCTTTTATTCCTCCTTTCTCTTCTTCTCATCAACTTTCTCTTCCTCCAATTCTTCCTAGTCAACTTTTGCGAGGTTCTTCAAAGACTCTATACGACAATATCGAATACGATGATAATTGAAACATCCAGTAAATTCATTCAGTGAATTCATTCAGTGAATTCATTCAGTGAATTCATTCAGTGAATTCATTCAGTGAATTCATTCAGTGAATTCGTTCAGTGAATTCGTTCAGTGAATTCGTTCAGTGAATTCGTTCAGTGAATTCATTCAGTGAATTCGTTCAGTGAATTCGTTCAGTGAATTCGTTCAGTGAATTCGTTCAGTGAATTCGTTCAGTGAATTCGTTCAGTGAATTCATTCAGTGAATTCATTCAGCAAATTCGTGCATCAAATCTACTCAGAATCGCTTCTAGTCCAGCGTCGGCGACAGAGAATAGTTTTCAAGCGTTGATTAAAGGTGCGCACTCATACTCTATTCTAAGTGGACCGCCCAATCATCTGGAAGGTCCGATAATGATTATAATGGTGGTAGGAGAAATGGTGGCGGTAGCAGTGGTGATGACGATGCCGGTGATGATGATCAAGATGATGATAATGATGACGATGATGACGGCGATGTCGACGACGAAAGTAACGACTGTGACATGCGTCATTCTGTGTCGAGACGATACAGATTATTTTTGAAACTTGGTCATACAGCTTTATTGGATTTATTTCAGCATAAAAATCACATATAACTTTTGCCTATATCAAAACCCACACGGGCGTTTCTTTGATCATTCGTTCGTTTGTTCGAGCATTTTTCATTAATGGAATAAAGGATAAATAAAACTGGACCATTATATCAGTTAATTCATTCATTCATTCATTCAGGCAGGCAGGCAAGCAGGCAGGCAGGCAGGCAGGCAGGCAGGCAGGCAGGCAGGCAGGTAGGTAGGCAGGCAGGCAGGCAGGCCGACAAGCAGTCTACTTGTTAATAGAATCTGTCATAAATAAGAAATGCAAATTAAGTTTGTAATTAATGTTTCCCACGTGAAAACATCAAAGCTCCACCCAACCCAATTATATCTGTCCGTCAGTCAGTTTTGTCTGTCTGTCTGTCTGTCTGTCTGTCTGTCTGTCTGTCTGTGTCTTAATGCAACTGAAGCGCTTGTGCTGTGGCTTTCCGATGCAATTTCCTCCTGCGAAAAGCTTTCAATTTATCGGCGCTGATATATTTGCGCTGATTACAGGACACTCGGGTCGTTCGTTCTCTTTCGTTAGTTCTTTCGTTCGTTCGTTCTTTCGTTAGTTCTTTCGTTCGTTCTCTCTTTTGTTAGTTTTTTCGTTCGTTCGTTCGTTAGTTCTTTCGTTCATTCTCTCTTTCGTTAGTTCTTTCGTTCGTTCCTTTTTCCATTCCTTCGCTCTTTCGTTAGTTCTTTCGTTCGTTCGTTCTTTCGTTAGTTCTTTCGTTCGTTCTCTCTTTCGTTAGTTCTTTCGTTCGTTCGTTCGTTAGTTCTTTCGTTCATTCTCTCTTTCGTTAGTTCTTTCGTTCGTTCCTTCTTCCATTCCTTCGCTCTTTCGTTAGTTCTTTCGTTCGTTCGTTCTTTCGTTAGTTCTTTCGTTCGTTCTCTCTTTCGTTAGTTCTTTCGTTCGTTCGTTCGTTAGTTCTTTCGTTCATTCTCTCTTTCGTTAGTTCTTTCGTTCGTTCCTTCTTCCATTCCTTCGCTCTTTTGTTCGTTCTTTCGGTCGGTCAGTTTGACTGAGACTGAGAAAAGCCATAAGGTCATAGGGTCAGTCTCTTATGTGGCCGCAGCAGTGAATGTTATGTTTAGAGTGGGCGCGGTTGCCTTTGACCATTGCTTAACGGTCAGCCAGAGGACAGCACTGGCGAACGAGCGCTATAAAAAGAAACGGCGCTTATGCGGTGTCCGGAGGGTTAAGGTAGATGAAAGCCCAAGTACCTCTTCATCGCCCTGTTTACTGCGACGGGGCCATAGAGCCCTCAATCCCAGTCGTCGGAGGATAACAGCTTATTAAGCATGCTTCCAATTCACTGTGACGTCCGTTTAGAAGGCGATTAATAAGGGCAGTTTTTATATAGCGCCGCTTAAAAAAGACGGCGCGGGGTTGGCGCCTTTTTCTGCGCATCGGTCAGTGTCCATCGGAGCGTGTTCGTTACGGCGCCGACCAGATCCTTGGGCGTTTAATTAGAGTCTTAGCCACTCTGACGTGTGTCATTAACACGGTCGCTTGTAATGCAAATGTGAGGCGGGTCGACATTCTTATTAGGCTATCGACCAGTGTCGTCATCTCAAGATATGAAGTAAAGTAAGGCTCGCAAGTAATGTAAAGATGCGATGAGATTGAATGAATGAGTGAATGAATAAATGAATGAATGAACGAATGAATGAATGAATGAAAACTTTATTGATTCCAAAAGAATCATTAGGATTATAGGAGGTTTTTATTGGATGAACGTTTGTGTGAGTAGTTAACAGATTGTATTACTATCGATCGAAACCGATCAATCAGCTTATGGAAGTTAGTCGTTGCTTAGTGAGTGCTTTGATCGATGAAAACGCTTATTCAGAAATATGTTTGGGAATTGGGAATAAATTCAAAAGCTAATTAGAAATCGTGATAAGATTGGTTTTGAATTACTTTATTGCTTGAGATGTCTTGTCGTTTATGCAGCTATGTAACAATTTGGAATCTTGAAACCATTTGACGAAATTCTCGTCTAATCTAATCTAATCTAATCTAAAGACTTCTATAGCGCTGTTATCATAATGCCCAAGGCATCAGCCGTTGGTTGCTTCAAGTGAAAATCGCAATCAAAATCATAATCCGTTGGAGAAGCAGGGTCGAATTCCAATAGGTCAGAGACACCAGAAGCCAGCCTACGGTGGGTAAGCAAATTGAAAGAAACGAGTCTTTAGTTTAGACCTGAATGACATCAAAGAATTGAAAGAACGAACTGAACTGAGCAGTGAATTCCAAAGCTTTGGACCAGCTACCGAGAAGGCCTGAGAGCCCAACACTGTTAGGGTAAGGGGCACAGCAAGATTAAGCGTCCACTGATCCAGGGCAATATCTATTAGTATGAGGGGCGATCATGGAACGTAGATATATGCGGCTGATTTAAATATAGTAATTTGCAAACTATAAGATATAGGCCTAAAAGTCCAAAGCACATGATCTAATCTGATTTTATCCAAATGATCTGATCGCTTAAGAAATGATTACGATGACCTATTTTGATCTTCTCCAATCTACTCGGGTCGGACCCTATATGATCCGCTCTTATCTGTTCTGATATAAGCCAGTCTATAGCCTAGGCCTAACATAATTCCGTCTAACCTAATGAACCCCATTCTAATCTACCGACTCTCCCTAGTAATTTATGTATACAGGCATACATAAGCCATAATTCAACGAAAGAGCAAGAAGTCAAGCCTCTGGACATCCCAAATTATTGATCCACCAGAATTACGACATCTATAATCTCTGAGTTTCGAAGACTCGACCAATTTATCTGTCTGGTTCACCGTGGAAGCCATTCTGTAATTTCAAAGTAAGACTAGGCAATCTCATTTATTCCACGGCCAATACACCCAGATCCGGTTCTTATAAGTTCAATGATTTATCAACAGAAGCCCTAAGAAAACAGTAACAACCTAACAGTTCAACCACATAACCTTTCCTTACAGCTACATTCATCGAATACATGGCCGCGGATATACCGCGAATGCCCGCAATCATGTCGGTTGTTGGCCGTCTTTATGCCATTTTGCTGGATTAGAATGAGTGTCTAACCGTAAAATTTCCTTCATATTCTAGCAGTTTGGACTGTCACTGTTGCCGCGTCTGCGTGTCGGAATTATTTCTCGTTTTCAATACGGATTTTCTGCGATTTGGACGGATTTTGTTGCATGTTAGCGTGACCTTCTGTAAATGGAACGGTCCACCTATAGAGGGGGGACAGGATTCCTGTTGGACAGTCAGGCGGCAGATATACAGACCTACGTACGCCGACTACGACGGGAAATCATGGATTTAGAGGAGGAAGGACGACGAGTCTTCGGAGCCGCACTGACCGTTAACCATGGGATGCCATGTGCCTTAGTAATTCTGCACATGCTGATAGCTTTCAACTCTACAGTAGTTGAGAATCTGTTGGTAGGGCTATGTATGTATGTATGTACGTACGTACGTACGTATGTCTGTATGTATGTATGTATCCATGTATGTATGTATGTGCATGTATGTATGTATGTATGTATGTGTGGATGTGTGTATGTATGTTGTATGTATGTATGTATGTATGTATGATGTATGTATGGATGTATGTATGTACAGTATGAGTGCGTACGTATGTATGTATGTATGATGATGATGTATGTATGTATGTACGTATATATGTATGTATGTATGTATGAGTGCGTACGTATGTATGTATGTATGATGCATGTATGTACCCATGTATGTATGTATGATATATGTATGTATGTATGTATGTATGATGATGATGTATGTATGTATGTACGTATATATGTATGTATGTATGTATGTGTATATGTATCTATGTATGTATGTATGTATGTATGTATGTATGTGTGTGTATGTATGTATGTATGTATGTGGTGTGCGTGAGCTTACCACTGGTGACTCTTCTAGTTATCTGAGCAATGCTTGCTAACGGATGAATGTTCTGTTCTTAACGAACATATAACATCGTTAAGGCTAACGCAGAGAGCGCCTCTGATGAGGCGCTATACAAATATTAGATTACAATCGCAGTTACAAGCGGGCCCACATTGGAGGCATAGCTGGCCACCATCAGCGTCAAAGTGCGGGTCAGTTATGAGCCCAATAAAAGTAGCTGCCTGGGAAGCTTCCCCGGCAGGTTCGTAATCGTAATCGTAATTCTGAGATTTCTACAGCGCCCAACGAAAGCCACGTCACGTGGACCAGCTTATTCACAGACGCTCAGTCAAAACAAAATCGATAGGCAAAAGGGTTCGGTTCCAGGTCGAGATTCGAAAGTCAGGCAGAGAGACAGCGTGGCAGCTACGGTGGGTGATGTTTGGGATTGGAGCGGAAAGAGAGATAAAAGGGAGAAGGGGAAGGCCTTGCATGTTATTTCTCTAACAGAATGACAATGACACCCTGATATTAAAAAGCGGAGGCGAATGACGTAGGCACTGCGTCATCAATTTAATCGGAGATCCGGCCTCCACTGGCTTTTCTCTAACATTTCTGTCGTTTTTTGATGCAGGTCCGTGTCTCTTTCGATCCTCTGAGTCGTGTGGATTTCGACTGAATTCAGGCGTCCACGATTAAGCGATCGTTGCATCATTCCGCTCTGAAACAGGAAGAGATTTTTGCATTTAGGCCGCTGTTCCACAACAATTAATCGTTGAACGAAATCGGTAACACTATGCTCGGACCGTACAGACGGACTGACCAACGGAACCTGATTCACTCTCTGTCCGTGAACATGGCGTTTTAAGTGCGTCATTTACGAGGCTACAGTTTATCGACCAATCTTTTGGCATAAATCCCCGTCGTAAAGACCGTCCACGGCGACAGTAGCCTAGGCGAAGGTTGCGCCTTTCGCGGCCGACTCGGTCGGTCGGGCCCGGCCCTGGCGACGATGGCAAATTGTGCGGCTTGACGGAAGCGTTTAAGAGCCGAGACTGCGTGCGCTGCAGGCGTATCCGAGAACGGTTAATGACCGCAACGCCTGCGCGGAAATGGGGCGCGATCGAGGCAGTAGTAGGACCTGAGGGAGGAGAGCTACCGGGCGGAAGGGACAGACGGTCGAATGGGAGGGCGCTGAGGCATGCCGTATGGTCACCGTTCTGTCTGCTGGTCTGCAGGGAGCTGTGTGCTAACACTCCTCGTCGATAGGTGGCTACGTGCGAGCTACGCATCCTTAACGACCCGTTCAGATGGACGGATTCGGGGCCGGGTGAAATCCACGCCGATAACAATTCCCGAGGACGACGAAAGAAATGTGTGCTGTCGATGAAATGGATCCGTCTTAGTCTAAGTCTTCGCCGTCCGAATCGATGGACGCAGCGCGCATCCGAAGAAATCCGAAGAGGTCCGAAGAAATCCAACCGTACGATAGGGCTCATTACGAGGACGAGGCATGCGACGGCCGTAGCGTTTCGTTTCTCTGATTGCTGGTGTGGATATGTTTTCGCGTACGTGCTTGTGTCCCAATAAATGGATCAACGATGTCTAACAATGTCTCTCTCTACGCATAGTCGAAGACTGTGATTCTGAATCTGTTTCTCAGCCTAACTTCACGCGTCCTTAAGCCTCCGTAGTGCAAGCGGAACGCTGGTTCGTTTTAAGGGTTTGCGATCATCGATCTAACGCAAAAAACGTTTAAAATTCACAGAACTGTGAATAATTTGAATCTTCTTCCTTAAGCAACCGACTCAGAAACTAACGGAGTATATACAGTGAATTACTAATTCGTTACACGACATAAAATGAGTTTTGACGATCGAAATTGAGTGGTAGGTCTAATAATTGGTCGATGAACCGACTTACAGAGTTCAATTACACTGGTATGTAACTTTATGAACAACACGACGCATACAGACCGTGTTGAATCTGGCTTTCATTGGTAGATCAACGGATTTAAAATGATCCTCTTCAGTTTCGACCTGAAAAGAAGACTATCAGCTGACAGATTGATTGCGGCGCTACAAAAACAACTAGAAACTAAGAACAATCTCTAGTTTTTGACACAAAATCACAAAAAGACTGATAGGAAACTGAAGCGTAAATCAGAAGCACCATGTCTTTAAATTGATCAGATGTCAAAATTATGATAGTAACAGATATAATTAATTGAACTAGAAAGCTCTGTGAATAATTAAATCGTGGAATGGCGCAGTATACGCAATGGCAAGTTGTTCTCATCGTCCTGGCCTGTGGTCTCATTGTTTCGGGAACCATTGTTGGAAACATTCTCGTCTGTACGGCCGTCGCCATAGTCCGCAAGCTGCGCACCCCTTCGAACCTGCTGATCGTGTCGCTGGCAGTGTCCGACCTCCTGGTGGCCGTGCTGGTCATGCCCTTGGCGACGAGCTACGAAGTCTTCGGTCGCTGGCCACTCGGTCCGGCCGTTTGCGACATGTGGACATCGCTGGACGTAATGCTGTGCACGGCATCGATCCTGAACCTCTGCGCCATCAGCGTTGACCGCTACTTCGTCATAACACGTCCGTTCCAGTATGCTATGAAGAGAACCCCGCTGCGCATGACGCTGATGATTCTATCCGTCTGGCTGCTGTCGGCACTCATCAGCATCCCACCGCTGTTCGGGTGGCACGCAGACCAGTCGGAGGGCAACTGCGTCCTCAGTCAGGAGATCGGGTATCAGGTCTACGCGACGATCGGAGCCTTCTACCTGCCGCTGACCGTCATGATAGTCATCTACTACCGCATCTACATGGTCTCCGCCGGCATCGCGGAAGCCGAGGCCAAGTCGAAGCCGAACGGAGGAGCAGGGGCTGCTCTGACTTCGGCCAAAACCCCGATGCGCCGTTGTTCCGACGATGCATCGTCCTACAGTCCGCCAGATTCCCGCTGCCAGAGATGCTCTCTGCTGCGGAAGCTGGGTTCTCACAACGGATGCATCGATCGACGCGGATCAGCGGGTCCCGACTTTCCGAAAATGAAGCGCAAGAAGAAGGACGCCCTGCTGACGAAGAACGATACCAAGAAGCAGCAGCAGCGTCGGCCGTCCACTTCCGGTGGTGGCGTGACGGCGTCCAATCGGGCGTCGCTGTCGAAGGACTGCAAAGCGACGAAGACACTCGGCATCATCATGGGCGCCTTCACGGCCTGTTGGCTGCCGTTCTTCATCCTCGCCCTCATCAAGCCTTTCTGTTCGCAGCGCGACGGGTCCTGCATTCCTCACTGGCTCAACAGTCTCTTCCTCTGGCTCGGCTACACGAACAGCTTTCTCAACCCCATCATCTACGCCAGGTTCAATCGCGACTTCCGCAAGCCGTTCAAGGAGATACTGCTGCTCCGTTGCCGTGGGATCAACACCCGGCTGCGCTCCGAGACTTATGCCGAGCAGTTCGGAAGACCCGAGGGACTGGGAACGGGGCTCGGCGGATCGGCAGGCGATGGAACGCGTCGAGGGACTTCGAGACAGTCCTGTTCCGTTGTTTACTAGAGCGTCGAAGGAAGAACGCTCATTCGACTGGATGACTGCAAAGAAGACGAAGGCAGCAGCAGCAACTTCGAGCCCAAGACCACATTTACGACCACCACGGACCTCTAAAGAGGTCAAGGCCACAACGACGACCACCACGGACCTCTGAGGAGGAAGGACGACCTCTGAGCAGCAAGGCAACCTCTGAGGAATGCTCTCGGAAGAAGTAACTCTACGGAAGCACCACGGTGGAAGGGTGACTTATGAATGATGACCATTCATGAGGTGCTCCGTAAAGGAACTTCAAGGAAGGACCTTAGAGTAAGGTTCTTTGATTACCGACCTTTGAAGAATGCTCTCGGAAGAAAAAACTCTAAGGAAGCATCACGATGGAAGAACGACTTGTGAACGATGACCTTTATGAGGTGTTCGGTGATGAAAGTGTAAGGAAGGACTTCAGAGGAAGACCCTTTGATTGCCGACCTCTAAGGTATGTCCTTGGAAGAAGAAATTCTAAGGTGGAACCTCGGAGGAATGACGCCCTCGGAAGAATGATCTCTGAGGAATGTCCCTGGAAGAACGAACTTCAAGAAAGGACCTTTGATTAACGACTCCTGAGTAGGAAACTTTGTGCAACGAGCTTGGGGATAGGACGTCGAAGAAAGGACTGGCTGGCCACTCCTCATCGCATGGACAGACATCGTCCTTGGAGATCAAATATTGTCGAATGTGAACAGAGGATGTTGTTTAGCTCATTTTCTTCGACCCATGCAACGACCTGAGCGAATGACACGTGATGTGTCGTATCACGTAATGCACATGACTCATGTAACATAATGTAACATACCAATTACGATCATCAAAGAAAGACAGAACTCTAGAACTTCCTTCAACATGGCTGACTATCCTGCATTAAAAATAACTGCTATATTTGTCTATGTGTATCTGATAGCCTCCGTACGTCTGAACGTATCTGTATGTGTATATTTTTGTCTGAATGTGTATGTATGAATGTATATTTCGTATGTCTGAATGTGTATGTATGAATGTATATTTCGTAGGGAGAGGCTTGTCTTTCTGTTGTATTGTCTATGTTTGCCTGTCTGTGTGCTTCGCTGCCTAACTGTGATTGTGTGTAAATCTCTGTTTTCGCCTACGTTGTCGATCTGATCTCCTTCTGTCCATCTGTCTGCCAGTCTTTTTAAAATTTTATTATGAAAATTGCAAATTTCGCCAATTCTCCGTGATTTCTTTTAAGTTGAATTAATATAAAGGACAAAAATTAAAGTCATTACACGTGTAACAAAAGACTCTCATTAAATAGTAATCAAAAATAAAAAATAAAAATAAATAGAAACAGATCCAGAATCACAGTCGTCGACTATGCATAGATGGAGACATCGTTTTGTGGCATCGTTTTGTGGCATCGTTTTTGGGGCATTGTTTTGGGGTATCGTTTTTTGGGGCGTCGTTTTGGGGCATCGTGTCACATAAATATGTATGTATGTATGCATGTATTTATGTATGTATTTTGTATGTATGTATGTTTCTTTGTTTGTTTCTTGTATATATGTATGTATAAGAAATTTTTGTGTATATATAAAATTTATATATTGAGTGTGCGAACGACAAACAGACAGACAAACAGACAGACAGACGGACAGACAGACAGACAAGAATCATGTAAATCTACAGAAGATCGAAATTTTCGTTATGGTAAATATTTCCCTCAAATTCTCGTTTAGTCGAAGTCTGAAGGATGGGCTGCCATTTCTGATGTTTGTAAACATCTTGCAATTCGCTCCTCCTCGTTCGGATTGCGAAACTTCTTATTCAGCTCCTAGGTGACCTTATAACCAAGAAGGTTCATAAAGTCAATAAAATCGATCGATCAAAACGGTTATTGAATCTGTCAGCTTGAACAAAGGCGAATCATTTCTTACGTGCAGCGTTGACTCGTTCCTCTTTTAGCAAAATCGGATTACTGCTGTGTGTTCTATGCTGGTTCTGTGTCGCTTCAATATTTGGCCTCCAAGCAAAATCTTTTAATGTTTTTGCTGGTGTGTCGCTTACAAAATCGATCAAAGAAGACAGTAGGCTAAAAAATTTCGTCTTCACAATAAATTTTGATTCAGCTGAGCAGAATAAAAGCACATGGGTCTTTGTATAAAAAGAATTCTGTTTGAATTGAGCAATAACCTCTTACACCAAAACAAATTTCTTCTTACTATTACTGTAATAATAATAATAATAATAATAATAATAATTATTATTATTATAATTATTATATTAATAATATATTATTATTGATATTATTATAATTATAATATTAATAATAATAATAATAACACTTATTATTATTTTTTTTAATTAATATTATACACCAGCAAAAACATTATGAGATTTATAATAATAATAATAATAATAATAATAATAATAATAATAATAATAAATAATAATAATAATAAAATGTTAATAACAACAATAATAATGATAATAATAATAATAATAATATGGCTGTCATTATTAATATTAATATGTACACTGATTCTGATTTATATGTAATAATAATCATACATACATTCAGGCGAAATTTTAAGATGCATATACTTACAAGAACTTATGCTTTGCATAAATATTATTATTATTATTATTATTATTATTATTATTATTATTTCTGTATATGTTAAGCTCCATTCTCCAACGACAAAGCATCAACTGATGGCGCTAAGCAGTTGTGAGTGAAGGAGTTGCTCATGGTCCATGAGCAGTAACCGTCTCAAGGGAAACACACCCTTCGCGATACAATGTGAGTCTCAAACTAGTCGGCTACCGCGTTACGCCACAACAACAACAACAACAACTACTACTACTACCACTATTAATACTAATACTACTACTAATACTAATACTACTACTAATACTAATACTAATACTAATACTACCCCAACCACAATAGTGTCACTACTTTAACCAATGTTGTTGTTGATAAAATGATGACAATGATGATAATTACAGTAATAATAATAATAATAATAATAATAATAATAATAATAATAATAATAATAATAATAATAATAGAAAATAATAACAATACAAATTAATAGCAATACAAAATAATAGTAAACTAAAGAAAAACCGAAGAAAGAAAGAAAATCAATATAATCAATGCCATCATTACCATCATCATCATTATCATCAGCAGCAGCATCTTCTTCTTCAATATGATCGTCATGATCATTATCATTAAAACATTATGATTCTAAGAACAAAGACTGCTATCAAACAGTGCTGTACTTAGCAGGGCGCAATATAAAGTTAATGTCAATGTTGATCACAGTTGAGCATTCCGAAATTCCACGTAAAGGATAAAAACAAGAACATTAGCAGTAATCCTGGCACAACACCAGCAGCAGCAGCAGCAGCAGCAAGCAGAAAAGAGCGTGGAAGGTTGGAGAGAATCGAAGAGATTGGTCGACAGAAGGTCAGATGCAAAGAGAGACAAAGTGAAGTGAATTACGACGTGCTGTTCAAAAGCAGTTATATTCCCTGATATTAAAAGCCCACAGAAAGCAAAACAACGGATAAGGTCTACAGCTTTCAAGGAATAAGTCACAAAGCCATGTTGGTGGAACCTTACTCAGAAGTGAATTGCATTATTGGATGATGGCAAATCAGGCGGATCTGGCGAGGATGTAGGATCAGCCTATTATTGTCGTGGGAGCCGCAGGCAAATAACACTGGTCAACAGCCAATAAGCTGAGCAACTACATGAATCACACTCCGACTGAAACTCAGCATGGTGTGGCTGTTGACGGCTATTCAAAACCAGCAATTTCCTGCCCAGCATCTCCCAAAAAGGGGCACAGCTCAGGGCATGGTTAAAGTACGAAAAGCCAGACTCGAGTAATCCTGCGGGAGAGTATAAGTAAGTAAGTAAGTAAGTAAGTAAGTAAGTAATGAAAAGCCAGACTCGAGTATTCCTGCGGGAGAGTATAAGTAAGTAAGTAAGTAAGTAATGAAAAGCCAGATCGAGTATTCCTGCGGGAGAGTATAAGTAAGTGGTGCATTTGTTAACACGCCACACGTCGATCGACTGAGCGAGGAAACGCAGGCGATTGTTATTAGAGATCATTGGAGGGTATGGGGTGAAGTGGCGTACATGTTCACCACCCCCTCACTCCATGAACATGGTGTCAACCGTTAACTCTGGAAGGAAATCTGCTGGTTGGACTCTGCGGGTGCGTGAGCCCACAAGTGATGACTTTTCTAGTTGTCTGAGTACTACTTGCTTACCTATGAGCTTGTTCTTCTTACTGAACTTCAACAAAATTTAGGCTACCTAGGCAGATTTTTTGGGAGTACATATAAAGCACTCTCTATATTTAGTGTCTAGATAACTAACTAGATAAATGTGAAGTTATGTTCATGCTGGCCCGAACTTCCACGGTCCAGCAGAGACGTTGTGCTGTTGTCGGCCCATCTTTCTTGAATAAGCTGCCTTGCAACCTGCTACATGAGCTCCTTATTCTTTCTTTGCCTCGTTCCTGTAAGCGCTTGGAAACCATTCTATTCCATCGTGGTTTCGTGCTCTCAGGTTGAGAGCGCCTTTGATGAATTTCCCTTTAGGTGGCGCTATATACATTTGCGATTACAATTACTAATACGCTACTGACCGAATACATCACAGTTTGCGTGATTCGTTTTAAGATATATCGCAGCTGCATTGAGCAGCCTCATTAGTGTCTGCTGTCGCCATATATCAATTTCCTGAGTGCACGCACTGTCTGCCTGTAAATGTGAGGTTCAATATTCATGCGGCCGTGATGATTCTCGATTCTCAAGGATGATTGAAGGCGGGAAGATCGCAGGCGGCAGCGAAGAGACGGATTGAGCTGTCCATCGAACCATCGCCGAGCACAGGCCACAGAGGCGCGATTTATATCGATCAGTAAGTAAGCCGTGGAACGATTCAGTGTGCGTTCTCAGAAAATTACCTAATAAAAGCAAGCACTGCTGTGGGCTGAGAAAGATAACAGTCATAAACTGTCTAGTGATATGTCGGAGGGCAAACTGTTGCTCGTAATTATGATATTGAGCTTTGAAACAACAAGAGACAAAAGGCTGACGTTCAGCCAAAGCATCCTGCAACGCAACCATAAAGCGCTTTTCTGAGGTACTTAAGAGGCGCTGAATTAAATGTCTTCGTACATGCATACATACATACATACATACATACATACATACATACATACATACATACATACATACATACATACATACATACATATATACATACATATATACATACATACACATATGTAAGTACGTACATACATATATAAATACATACATACAAACGTACATACATACATACGTACATACATACATACATATGTAAGTACGTACATACATATATAAATAACACATACATACATATGTAAGTACATACATAAATACATACATACATCATGACTACATGCTTATATATACAATATTATATGCATACATACAGACAAGTGATTATCGTTCTAGCCACCCTATTTTAAGACTGTCAGTAGCAATAAGTCTGGGCTGGGTGAGTTTTAATGCATTTGTCGGTGACTTGCCGCTAGTGATGGGTGGCATGGATTCGATTCCTAGCAGCCTTTCTGTGATTTTATTATTTTGACATGAGGATCATAGTTTGATCCTCTTTCTAGCAAACGACAACTCCGCAGAAAACAGTTCTCAGCCTCTGATTTATGGATTAGGCACTCGTCCTCGTGGTAACGTAGGTTTCGGTCGTCATGGAAACGTAGTCACCTGGCCGGTTCGCTCTGTATCGGATGTCTTAGCAGCTCTGTTACCGGTAGTCATGCACATGGGTGATTTCCAGCGGGTACCTGTCCCACCCACCTTTTGACGTCAAAGATGCCGCTGCATTCAGCCATAAAGGTGAAGAAGAGTGGATGTCATTGATACTCAAACTATTCGTCACAATACCACTATTTGTCCACTGTTTAAATGAAAGGATATCAATACAGATACACACATTACTATAACGGCGCTATCGAAGTTTCAGATTTGATGTACATTAATGGTGTAGTACATCTAAGTTTCAGAAAAGTGTCAAAGTTATTGAGAGCAGGACTAAGTAACTCCATATCTGCTTTTTTCCAGTATTCATAGACCCGAATAGTCAAAAGATTTTGAACGATTCGGTTTTTGGCTGAACACTGCATGGAGTAAGGCCCAGGAGGCACCACATTATGGATACCACTTGCAGAGTTTTCCTCTAGGGATAAATAATTCGTTTGTTGGTTTTCGTGACATGGGCGACAGTACAGCGCTTTTGAGAGGTGCTTGAAGAGCGCTATACAAGTGTTTGTTACATTACATTACATAGGATTGGGGAAAAAAGGCTCTATGATGCCTATATCCCGTATTCACGTCGATAGAAAGTCCAATGCAGTTACCGCCTGCTTTCTATGCATTTCTGTGGTCTTCCATAAAGTAAAATGTGAAATATTTTCTACTAACACAAAAATAGACAATTTCGGCATTATTCCGCATTGGGATGTTCAACGTGGTGAACCGAAAATCGCTAGAATTGGTGCATTTTAATTAGTGATATTAATACGATTTAGGAAATAGGTTATCATCATGGTGAAGAGCAGTAAATGAACAGTTTAATGTCTACTTAAGTAAAGTTTAGTTCTGATCTGATATTTAAATCTTATTGCATCTGATGTGGTATAAACAAAAATTATTGCATCGAGTTCTGATGGTTGTTTCTTCCAACATTTTTAGATTTATTCCAACATTTTTAGATTTATTCTACCATCACAGCGAACGGTTATCTATAGCATATCTGCTCGAACAAATACCAAGTTTTTAACATTAAATGTAATCAACCGCTATGGAGCACGCATACACTGCCTCAGCGCATTCAAATATGCCATCGTTGCTGCTGCCACTGAAAAACAACTCAGCATCTTTTAAAATGATGAAAACGATTGCAGTTTGTATTAACCCTTTCCCGGGCACCGGGAAGTAGTCTTCCCACTTTCTTAGGGTCATATATAGTGCCACGGGAAACACTTTCCTCTGTGCATTTGCAGTTATGTCTATGCTCAGAGATGTCGTGAAATTTCCATGGCGCATATCTCTTGGTCATACACCAGCTTCCTGAACTTCAGAACTACTGGGATGCAGACCCATTGTTGAGTGTTCCACTGGTCAGCTCAATGATGACTTCAAAGAAGTTTTAAAAAAATCACTGAGACCAATTCAAAGGCAATTCTCTCAGTATACCACGTAACCAAAACGGTCATGACAAACTGCACAAGGTTAGACCACTTTTGAACAAGCTTGGTTCCAATTGTGCTGCTGTCATCAGGATCACCTTTCGCAGACGAGTCAATGATTCCTTTCAAAGGACGATCGACATTGAAACAGTATATGCCCTTGAAGCCAGTAAAGCGTGGATACAAAGTATGGTGTCTAGAAGAGTCAGCAAAAGGTGGAACAAAAAATGCTGTGATGAGCCCCTTAGCTATTGCAGAATATGACAAGTCATGGGTGGAAATTGACCGTTTTGATCAAATTCCATGGAAAGTAGCGAACATTGAACAGTCAAAAACTGCCCCATTTATTTGACTGTAAATCACGTTCCTTGCCACTGTTGGATCAAAGGAATCATCTCATTTGTCTTTTATTATTCATTTGAACTGAAAGAAAAGTTTTTGGTGAATTTCGGTTCCACTGTCTATGGATTCCATAGCTGGAATTGTGATGACCCTCATGGGCGCCGGGAAGTATATTTCCCAGTATGTGCATACTTATTTTTCATTCAGAATGTGGATATATACAAATTACTTTTCAGATGATCTTATTTTTGCATGATTTTAGCAGTGGAAACCCAAATTGCACTATTGATATAAAATATGTGCCCATGAAAGGGTTAACTTACATATTTCTTAGTTTTTAACTCTACTTACTTGCTCAACTGGTCATTGGTTTGATCCAAAAAAGCTAACAGTCATAGACTATCAAGTGATATGTCTTAGGCACATTGTTGATTCTGATCATGAAATCTTTATATATTTCAGCTCAAATTTCACTAGGCCCTATACAGTAACAATTTATTTAATTCTTTTGTTGACATCAGTTGCTAATTAGCACGGCCCTAATTAAACGGAACGATTGTCCCTTCTAAGTCTGCTATTAACCTATGTGTTTTATTAGTAGTTCCTCAGTTTAACGACAGCTTATGGCATCAAAGGCCGTTGCCGTCGCCCTCCTCCTTTATCCAGGCTTGGGACTGGCACTACCCCCAAACAAGGCAGTGGCGGAGTTTTGTGTTTTATGTTAAGCTTATAGGCCTATCTATCAATTTTTGGAATCAACAAAGAAGATTCCTACTTGCAGAGGTGCACGCATACTCGTCACTATTCGCTAGAGGGCGGAAGTGAAGCGCGTCAGCTCAAGTCTCCGGAGCTAAAGTCTTCGCACTGCTTTTCAACGGAGCAAAAAATTAGTTTCAAAATTGGCGTCAGTATTTACAGGACACTGCGAAAAGCAGTGTCTGCAGAAATTCTTAATGCAAAGGACCTTTATGTCTCAAGGTTCTCAGTTTGCAATTCTCTGGCAATTTACATCCATTTAGTCTACACGACAGCCTAGTGATAGTCCTATTGCATATACGCCATATATATATATATATATATATATATGTGTGTGCAAAAATGGCCTTTCTCGGGCCACTTAAAGTTAACCCGGAAAGTGATTTTAGAACGGTATGAACACTGCAGGGGGACTTCTAAGCATTTATTTTGCCGAGTTCCGCACATCCCTGCACTGATCCAGACTACCCACCAATGACAATACATCATAATCGTAATTCCGAAATTTCTACAGCGCCCAAGGAAAGCCACGTCGCGGGGACCAGCTTATTCACAGGCGCTCAGTCAAAACAAAATCGATAGGCAAAAGGGTTTGGTTCCTGGTCAAGGTCCAAAAGCCGGAGAGACACAATGGCAGCTACGGGGGGGGGGGGGGTAGTGTTTGGGGTTGGAGAGGAGAGAGATAAGAGGGAAAAGGGGTGTTCACATGTTCACCGTAGATTGTGTGCTGGATTCAGGAGACGCTCTTTAATAAATGTCGATCGCAAATGACATTCTTGAGGTTCGAACTCGGGTGGCAGAGGTGAAAACCCGACGCATCTGCCGCTCGGTCACAGTTCCACCTTTTCAGCATAGATTTCGACTACGATTCCTCGCTCAGTCGATGGACGTATGGCGTATTAACAAACGCATTACCTACTTACTTACTTATAGAAATACATGCATGCATGCATATATACATATATACATACATGCATACATACATACATACATACATGAATACATATACATACATGCATGCATACATACTAACTTACTTACTTGCTTACTTACTTACTTACTCAATTACTTAATTGATTACTTACTTACTTATAGATTTTGCACCTACCCATAGGTCTTTCCCTTCGTGGACACTGGAGCCATTCATAAAACGCATCCTGCGCCTCTTGCGGACGTGACCCGAACTACGGGTCGACACAGTTCGACGAACTAATTGACCTATTCGCTGGGTCACCTGCAAGCCATTAATCGTAATCGTGAACTCGAAATTTCGAAAGCGCTATTTAAAAGCCAAGCGCAGGGCACCAGCTTATTCACGAGCGCTGCGTCAAGTCAGCGGGGTTGTCCAAAGATGCCATCTCAAGAACCAGGTCCGGTTGCCAGAAGACCAGAGAGACAGGGAGAGAGACATAGAGAGAAAGAGAGAGAGAGAGAGAGAGCGAGAGAAAGAGAGAGAGAGAGAAGGGGAAGAAGAGATGGGTTGTGTTTAAGCTGAGAGAAATGGGAATGCACTAGGGCATAATCAGCGACTCGGACCGTTCTACTGCTGATGCAATGGCATTGTACCACGTGACATAGTGGCTGAACGTCTTCCCAAGCGAAGATCGCCGGTTCAAATTCAGCCAGCATAAAAGCACTAAAACTTGCCGGACGATATGAGCTTTCGATTGAATCCGCCTTCATTGAGTACAGAACAGCAGTAAGTCAGACACTTAGCGGGAATGACAAGCCTTCCAATACAATTCAATGTAAAAAAGATAAAATCGAGTCGATATGACTCGTCCACAAAGATCCGATATCCACCTCGGTTTTTAAAGAAACTAATCCCGACTCCAAAGATATTTAAAAATTGCAGCATTAACTCTTGCTAAGCCATATAAGCTACTACGTGTGTGCACTCTACAATATAGTCCACCTGCAATATATATATATATATAATTACATACATTGCTGTATTTATTTATAGATATAGATATATATATATATCGTATATGCATTTAGGACTATCATTAGACCTATCGTATAGACTAAACGAATGTAGATTTTCATATAATGTTTCGTAGGCCTGTGGATTAATGGATGAGAACTGATTAATGCAACGCGTGGACTCCTTGAAAGAGTGGTTACAGGTTGTAACGTATGGTTACAGATTGTAATGTATGGTTACAGATTGTAATGTATGGTTACAGATTGTAATGTATGCTTGACTGGAGTTATAGACTTTTGGATTTCGAATGACAGTAAAACTCTTGTACTTAAATCAAGGTTGCATTTTATTTGTGATTCTGGGCTTGACGTTCTCTACAACTATAATTTGAAGTTAATTAACCATCTTTATGAACATTTTCCAATTTTTCAATTTACGAACATTTTCGTTTACATATATTTATGCTTCTGATATTGTGTTTGTAGCGATGTTTGTTTCTGTTGCAGTTCTATCGATATGATCTGTCGTAACATTTTTACCCTACCTTAGGGCGTAATAGAGAGCTCATTACACTTGGTCTTGGAATAAACCGTGGTTATTACAATAACTGCAAGAGAAAACTCAATGCGGAGATTAAAGGAAACTCATTTTTGCAAACATCTATCGACTTCAAAGAAAGGCTCATTACTTGTGCAAAGATTTATCGCCAAGCAAATGTTTGCGAGCGTATTCCATCCTATGTTTAATCCGCCAAAAAATCTTTAAAAATCCGAACCCCATAAAGGAGTTTCTGTACAGCATGTAAACAGTGTTTTTACCGTCATCTATTTCTATCGTTTTGGTCGTATAGTAGTATATGGTGTCACCAGACATCATCTCAGGAGGTACATGCACTGACTCACACAACCACATTATTTAGCTTAAGTCAGCCGAATGCATTTTCTTCTTCGCAGTGCCCGCTGCATCGAACATCTCGCAATGCATTCGACCGACGAGCATCAGCAGAAAATTGCTCAAGCGCGGGCTTAACACGCACCTGTTCGCACTTGCTTCCCTAAGACTGATAGTGCAATATGCCGCCGGTCACTCTAGGTGTGACGCAATGTAAGACAAGAATGGCATCGTTGTCGATGAGGACGGCAGTAAATTATGACGTCACATTTGTTGTAAACAAATTTGACGTCAGCAGTTGCCTTGGTGAGCCTATCATTCCTTGTGCTTCTGACTCGCGTGTCGAAATGAAACGCCCCGGGCGCAGTCAATCGCTGTGATTGATTTTCTGATTTGTTGCTGTTCAGGAAATACGACGCCGTTTGTTCCATCGTTGGCTAATTACCTGTTTCGAGGTGCTCTGCCCGTTGGCTGCCACATGCCGCCTCTTTTCGTCTGCCATTCAAACTGAAAAAAAACTTCACATTCATAAATATTTTGGATTTCCTCATACATTGAGATGCAGATACATATTTTGCTCGACAGAGACAGAGACATAACAGGACAGACAGAAAGACAGACAGACAGACAGAAACAGAGAGAGATACGGCAACCTTCAGCAAACGCCAAACGAAACAGATGTACAGACAAAGACGCGTACAGACAAAGACTGACACCGTCAAAGACGCATACAAGGATAGAGACAAAGATGGAGACGGAGTAGGGACTCAGCTGCAGAGATGTCTTGTTAGTTTCCGCACCATGGCCAGCCACTGACTGCCTGAACCACGTGGCCATTGAAGTGATACAGAACACGCCGGAGCGAAGAAAGACCTCCAGTTGTAAATATGTTGCTCTCTCGCCATCCAGACCACCCTGACTTCCGATGACTTCTTACGTAGGCCTACACCACCGATGATGCTCTTTTTTGCCTCAGCAGCAGTGGAGTACAACCGGTTGGTGCACGCAGGCCTCCAGCCGCATCCTCTGCAGCTACACAGCGCATGGATCTTGAACTCAAGTGTCTGCGCAGTATAAACTTATTCGTTCTGCTTGTCGAGTTTCGCATCTCCGGCAGAGCCAACCGTGCGTGCACTTGGGTACCCGACTATGCTTACGTTATTGTATACGTCTGTAGAGTTTGACTAAAACGCACAGAATGCTCGGTATAACTATTTTATGCGTTTTCTGAATAATTAATGTCTTAATTACGATTAGATCTGGACAAAATGTAGACCCTAATATAACTTAATAGCCTGATGCATAAATAAATAATGATGTATTTAGTGTAATAAATTTATTTTACTGCAATGTTGCCCAAATCGTGAGGAATCATGTCGTGACATGAGTTGGATTGGGATACCTGTAAATTCAGTTCATTCACGAACATAATAGTCGCGATTCATCCACTAAAGCTCCGACAAAATTTATTAAACTAAAGGCTTTTGTTTTCACTTTTGTGAAAGACCTATCGAGTTCTATGTAGGTTTATTATTAAAAGAAGGATAAAAGCACGCAATTGTACGACAATGATCATAGACTGATACCAGGTTTATTATTCAGTAGACCTGCACTGAGAGACCATCAAATGCGCTATAAAAATGTTTTGTTAGAATTACAATTACAAAATAGAAGTTCGGTAGTTTTCGGGGCATTGATAATAATAATCGAAAGTCTTACTGAGTTTGCAGAAATCGAATGTTTTATTGTCTTGGCCCTTAAACTTTACAGCAAAGAACCTATTCATGCACATTCTGACCCCAGCAGCCAAGAGAAGCCGCTCTATCGTGTACGTGCGGATCTGGAATTCAAACGGAAGCGCAGTATATTCCTTAAAAGAGTCTATAGATGTTGGACTCGAGTAAAATTTGTAGCGACTGACCTTTCTAACTTAGCTACTGCGCTGTGGCAACAATGTACCCCTCAAACTTGACGCAGCGCTTGTGAATTAACTGGTGCCCTGCCCTTAGTTTTTACGTATCGCTTTAGACATTTTCGAGTTGACGATTTATGATAACGATTGCAGTCGTTTCAGATGTAGCATCGACAGATCCTTGTTTGCCAGCACTAAACAATGGCTCGATGACTATATAAGTACCTCTACTTTATATGATATACAAAGTTTAAATATATATAAATATATAAATTTAATGGCACATGCAGATCAGGCGATGAATTTGTTATGTGCTGCAAAACTCGCAGACCCTGGAGAACAACATTATACGCATGGCTGCCGGTGATGTCACGTAGAGCTTTCTCAAGCCATGAATTATTACCGGTTCGGATAAGCTTATTGTTACAACTTCTACGCGGAATAGATAATTGGGGTTAAACCGTTGTACATCGCTCAGCAAGTGAACGTGGGAGTATGACGGGATTAACCACTCGGGTGGCTGCATATAAACATAGCACGGGGGCCTCTGTGTTACTGCGCATTGAATGATGGGATGCCGTAAAGACATCCTATAAATCAAAGTGTAATATGATGGGCTAATATTGTATATCGTGCTGACCAAATCAGTAGTCAAATGGATATAATAAATGGAGTGAATGCTGTGCATTTTGGAGGCTACCTAAATATGTTTCAGTTGTTTGTTAAACTGACAGTGTACATCTATAGTAGACTTCCAATTGTGTGTTAAACTGACAATACACTGTACACCCTCTGACACCCCTTCTTCCTCTTATCTGCCTCTGCTCTCCAGCCCCAAACATCACCCACCGTAGCTGCCACGCTGTCTCTCTCTGCCTGACTCTTGGATCTTGACCCGGAACCGAACCCTTTTGCCTATCGATTTTGTTTTGACTGAGCGCCTGTGAATAAGCTGGTCCCCGCGGCGCGGCTTTCGTTGAGCGCTGTAGAAATCTTGGGATTACGATTACGATTACATCTATAGTAGACTATGCATAGCGGCGTACGCGACGTTTAAGCAGTACCTGGATAAAAAGTGAGGGATCTGACAAAGCGAGCGCCGAGGGCCCGAAGCCTTTAAGGACTGGACGATCAGGTCGTAAGTTCCCCAGCGGGTCCGGGTCGGGGCCCCGGAACCCAAAGCTTTTTGAGGCATTTAGTTCGAAATTTAGCATATTTGGGTTAAATAATTTGGTGCTACCTTTGTATAACATAATAGTTAACAATGCAGTCTGAAAAACTCTTTACTGGGAGGTACTCGCTGTTAGTCGACACAGCAAAGACTAGAGCCACCAGTCGAGATGGGGTACACTAAAAACATGTCATCGGATCTACATGTACACGATATTCGAAGAGCGACGGTCTTGGATGCGGTAGGACTGGCTTCCAAGGCCTCCTACTAAGCAAATACGCCACTTACTGCGCACATTTAAATTCTAGCACAGGACAACTGTCCTTTGACTCCCTTACAGCGATTAATGTGCTGTTATTTCAGAGATTATGTAGCTGTAGATTCTAATATCACAATAATTGTGCTTCAAGTGGTTTCAAGCCACGGTCAGCAGATATGACTTTGCTTTTATTATTTCTTCGTTCTGAGACACATAATTACGCACAGCTCCTTGTTCCTAAATAGGCAGACCATTTTGCGAGATTTGTTCTTAATTGTGTGGAGATAGGCCTTGTGGTTTGGCGTGTATAAACGCAGCTGTGTGCGTTGTGAAAAGCACCGCTTATATCTGCATCTAGATCTATCGCGATATATGTATGGACAGCGTCTTGGAGTTTGACGTGCAAACTCATTTCAAGGCCGTTCACTGGATTGAAAGAATGCGTGCACCGTTTAACTCCACAGCTTTATTCGAAACATGTGACTTAGATAACAAGATTGAATACCGTTCATTGCGATGTTAGTTTTCGGTAATGTTCACAACCACTTCGTTCAAGGCAATCTACATTTTTCAATGTTTAAAAATCCAGTCTGCTAACGTGTTATCTCCACCCCTCGACAAGACGTGTCCCACAGTCGCTAAGCATTTTAACAGAGAATACTTCAACATGACGTCCCGTTTCGAAGGATTTAAACAATTTTTGTGCGTTTCCCAAGATAAAAATCGACGGCAATTTAAATGAAAAGTGTCTCAGAGCACTGCATTGCATATGCCTCTATGTTCTAATGTCCCATCGTAGCCTATATGAGTGCATGTTCTTACTGAAGCCAGCGTTACTGAAAGGGAGTAAAAATGGCTCGAACGCCCCTGTCTTTTGAGAATTCAATTTATGTCCATTTCCCTTTAATATGTGCAGTCAACCATGTGAGTATCGTATATACCCAGTCGAATAAATCTTCAAGATTCTATAGAACTAGATGATTTTAAGTGATCTTAGTAGGGAAATCGTGTTTTAAATTCCGCCCTGCCCTCTGTAGACTCACCTGCATGGCTTTGTTGTTCAAGTCTGGTCGTTAGTTTGGTCTGAGAGCTTAGTTTTATCTGAAGCACCGTTTTTTCCATCGATATTGTTTCAGTCTAGATGACCTGTTAGATTGGTGATATGTTATCGCCATTTCGAACTAATGGATTTATAGCAAATGAAATCCGAAGTTGTTGATTTTTCGGAATGGTATAGCCTTTTTCAAACATTTGCCACATAGATCTAAGTTGGAAATAAGTTTAACAACTACGAAATGAATAAGTTATACTTGCAGATTCATGCCATTTGACAAAACCAATTCCAACTGGAATGATATGGCCCACATTTGTATCATTTTTAGCTGACGACGAACTACTGGCAGCGGTGGTGAAGGATCTCACCTGTAAAATGAGCAGGGTAGAGGCCATGCGGTCGCTATAGAAAAATATGTACACGTATTACATACCGAAACCTTTTAAGCGTAAAAATGCTTAACGGGACGTGGCCTAAAATTCACAAAAAGCAGTGGCCTTTATATGGAACCGCGTGCAGGCTCGCCATGACGGGGTTGTAGGATGCAGGATTAAACTCAGTGCAAATAGAGTCCAATCACAGTTAGATAGGCCTAATATTGCATTTATAATAGAACTTTGGGGATGTATTTTCCAAATCGTTAGACTTGTGCCCGGAGATCTCTCCTCTCACTGCGTCCAACCACAAACGTACCCAGAGGAGGATTCCAGAGATTGAAGTTAGGGCTAAGTTGGGTTTGGACAGTAATGATGAAACACTCCGCCAAGTCTAGGGAACTCTGCGAAAACCCCAATGTCCCCTTTACGAGTACTATTCCTCGAAAACGAATTCGCGACTCTATAGAAATGACACCAATCAGCCACCGCATGCAGTACATGACGTTGAAGATACGTATGCTATATAAAAAGTAAAGTATCCCATATCCCACAAGTGAGCCGTAGAGAAGGCGCTCATCTCCTTTTCTTTAGGCCACTGAGCCGGCAGTGGACGAATTTCAAAGCCCGGGACACGGGACCAATGCATCGCAGGACTTGCCGTTTACTACCAAATAATACTGCTTGGTGACAGATGTACGAGATGCGCAAACAACTTGATCAGAGGGTTGGTTGTTACACGCTTTGTAATGGGAGAATCTGTGAGGAGTTGCAAAGACTGATACTAGGTGTAGTCAGCATATGAATCGTAATCATAATTCCGAAAATTCTACAGCGCCCAACGAAAGCCACGTCGCGGGGACAGGCTTATTCACAGGCGCTCAGTCAAAACAAAATCAATAGGCAAAACGGTTAGTTTCCAGGTCAAGATCCAAAGGTCAGACGGAGAGACAGCGTCATATTTTACCCTCCAAGACAGATTCAGTTCAATGTCATGTCGTTGCGTAACTAACTTGGCGAATCGCACTGGCTTAAAGCAAACCCATTTCTACACTGACATCACGTCAAGAAAATGGTCGACGGCTGATTGAACTCAATTTGCCTACAGAGTGCAGTACTGCACGCCGTTCGGAGAACGCCCGAACCTTTTAAAAAGCCGTCTTGTCAACAGTAATGATTATCTCGCTTGTTTATTGATTAGCATTGAGCATAGCTGAGTAGCAATGAGCATAGCTGAGCAGCTAACCGAAATTTGCTTTGCGTTTAGTCCGTTTGTTTATCGATCATCGGCATTAGCATATCAGCTAATCCGAGTTGGTTCTGCTGCATGGACGTGTGTGTGTCACTGCTTGTATGTTTAGGTGTGGCTGGTGCGTTGCAGGCAGCCAGGTGAGAGTGAATTTGCGCAGTCTGGGTTTTATTTGTGTTCTGGCCGAGGTTTAATTTGTGCTTTATGCCCAGCGTGTAGTTCAGTGCGCAGTCATAAACTCGCTGAACATGAGGCAAATGGCAGTTGTTGCAATAGGCCAGTCAGTCAGTCAGCCAGTCAGTCAGTATGTCATTTTTTCATTAATTCATTCCTTCCTTTCTTCATTCACTCATTCATTCATTCACTGAGTCACTCAGTCAGTCAGCCAGTCAATCAGTCAGCCAGTCAGTAAGTCAGTCAGTCAGTCAGTCATCGATTGATGCTTGTGTATTATGGCGTGATGCCCATTGGAGCGGGCAGCGGTGATGAAGGATCTCACCCGATAAATTCATTGAGCAGGGTCGAGGCAATGCCGTCGCTATAGAAATCCATGCACATCTACATTTAGGTTTATGATATCGACGATATAAAAGATTCTTATTAAATAATACTTTCTCAGTCACAATATTCACAATAATCGTCAGCAGGACTTCGTCGTGTTGGTCATAGTCAACACTGATCTTATTTCTGGTGAAAGAAGGAAATGTATTTTGCTGGCTATACAACTGAAAAACAGAAACAATGTGAACAACTTGAAGAACGCACCGATCGGTGGTTTACAGCGGACATGTATACCACAGGGTTGGGTTGAGGGATCGCGGATCGATTTCTGCTTTTCTCATGGATGAGAGTCAGCAGAGGTCTTACTTACCTACCTGCTTGTCGGTCTTTACTGGCAGACCATCGCTGGCGTTGCCACATCACCGATACATCACATGCCGGGCATATCTGGGCTGCAAGGCGCAAAATTTGAAGGCCATTTCGCGCCCCTCCTCTAGGTAGGCCACGGAACATTGGCGAGTGATTTTTCCAGCGTTACTAGGGTGGCCCAAATACACTGCACCTCTTGCAGTATATATATATACATATATATATATATACATATATATATATATATACATATATATATACATATATATATATATATATCTCGCGGTTCCAAAATTCTAAACACCATCCACCGTAGAAATCTGACTTCCTGCCTGCCTGAACCTTGGATCTTGACCTGGAACCGAATCTGATCCTTCCTGCCTAGCGATTTTGTTCTGACTGAGCGCCTATATATGCGTAAGCTGATTTCCGCGACTAAGTTATCTTTTGGCGCTGTAGAAATCTCGAATTCATGCTTACGATTACTATCATCACCTGTGCTGTTCTCTTTCTTCTTGCGCACACCTCCATTCACCTCCCTGTACGGAGGGTTTTCGAGGTTCAGCACCATTAGTTTATAGACTGCTTAACGGGTGCAATTCATTCAGCTTCTTGGTGTCAGTTGTCAGGTCATCCTGCTATACTCTTCGATCGCAGTGGGTTGGAGAAGCAGCTATAGGCCTAAGGCGCTGATTAAGTAACAAATAGTAGTTAATTAATGATTGTTAATAAATTATAAATTACAGTTAATTAATAATCGTACTACTCTATAGTTGGTGAGGTTGCTGGAACTGAGATGGCATCGTAGCCAAAGATCTTTGCAGTAGGCCCCTATATAGGCCTACCACCATTTGACCTGCATACTAATTTGTCCCCTTGGTCTTCAGAACACTTGGTCCAGTCAGCCAAGATGGCGTTACAGCGCTCGAAAGTCATCCTGCAAGGGTGACAAAACAAAAGCTTCATTCCAGTTCCAACTCTTCTCTCTGTAGGGCTATTCAGCATCTAAACCATTTCAGTGCTGGTGCCTTTTGTTCAAAGAGATCAGTCCACTAAGGCAGAGAAGCAGTCTTTGACGGTGAGGCAATTATCTGGAAAGGTAGGTAGCAATTTTAAAAAGCTAAGTGACAGTTGTACCAGTGCCAGCAGTTGAGAAAGTGAATTGTACCAGATATATAAATTATAGATCTCTTTACGCAACTGTGGTCCTTGCATAGGTCACCCATCCATGGTATCTGCTTACAGCTAATACTTCTGGCTCTATGTTGGAAGATTGCGGAAGGGATTAACAGAATTCCTACTGGAATTCTTTCTTTTGTATACCTTGTCAAAGTGCTCTATGGATTCTCTATTCATGAGGCTATTATATAAGGGATTTCTATCAAGCCTATTAATGTCCTTTGTATATAATTATATGCTTGTATGTATGTACGTATGTAAGTAAGTATGTATGTATGTATGTATGTATGTATGTATGTATGTATGTATGTATGTATGTATGCATGTATGTATATTCTATCCCCATCACGCAGGCCTATATTTGCCATACTTGCTTAGGCCTAAAGTCAATAGTTAACGTGTGTATATATGTGTATATACATATACGTACATGTCATAGATCAAGTATATAAATATATGAACAGACTTGTGGGCGATATGAAATATATGACCTTCTATTGACATTAGAGTGTTATGCACTTATTTGTACCCCTGTTGGCCAACCCTGGTTAGTAGGTGATTGGGCGTTGGCTTTTGTATGGGGGTCGGATATAACATAACATAACATACCAAACAAGGGCTTTAAGTGGTTTAGAAGATATGTAATCTGGGTTAGAACCCCTGCGAATTAACCAGGAATGTTTAATAACCAATCCTCCCTCCCTCCATTTCTCCTTTGCTCACTCCCTCCCTCTTTAAACGCAACAGCGCCCAGTATTATATATTTAAGCTTATCTGACACCCCCTCAGTCTCTCCTCTATCCGACCACTTCTCTGTCTCTTTCTCTTTCTTTCTTCTGTCTCTCTATCTCTCTCTCTCTCTCTCTCTCTCTCTCTCTCTCTCTCTCTCTCTCTCTCTCTGTTTTGTTGCCGGATGAAATACTGTGCGTGGCAGATCAACACTTCAAAACTTCACACTTCTCAGAATCAATAAAGAAGAAAATCTATTCTTCAACAACCAAATTTACCCCTGCTAGAGTTTTCAGGTTCAAAGCGTCAGGTTCTGGTGTAAGACATGAGGTTCTAGGTTGTCGCCTTGCTGACCTTCCCTAAATCTAGGGCCGGCCTTAAAAGAAGTTTAGCGAGGCGACGGTGTAGGCAGTGGCACTCAGTCATAAAGTCATGGAATGTTTGTAATTGTAATTGTAATTTGAAATTTGTTTAGCGCCTCTTTAAGACAAACTCATCAAAGGCGCTCTCTGAGCTAACGAAGCTCCTCATCTGTCCTGACACTTCTTCGCCCTCCCGTCACCTCGTCCTTAAAATTTGGAAATAGCTCCATAGCCATAGCTGCCCCACCCCTTTGGAATAAACTCCCGCCAGAATTGCGACAGTTGTCTGGTCAATCATACGAACTCACCAACACTTCACCTCTTTCAGTTTCTGCGCAGGTCTTTCACTCAAGACTGAAAACACTTATTTTCCAGAAATCTTACCCTGATTCTTCCTCTTCCCCTTATCTCTCTTCTCGCTTCAATTTCAAACATCATCCACCGTAGCCGTCCGACTGTCTGAGTGCCTGACTCCTGGATCTCGACCCTTTTGCCTATCGATTTTGTTTTGACTGAGCGCCTGTGAATAAGCTGGTTCCCGCGACTTAGCTTTCGTTGAGCGCTGTAGAAATCTCGAGATTACGATTACGATTACGATTACGAAATGTCATTAAGAACGGAACATTCATCTATTAGTAAACATTACCTAGGTGAGTAGAAGTCACCAGCAGCAAGCTCGTGCACACACGCAAAGCCCAACCAACATGTTCCCAACTAGAGTTGAATGAGAACAGCATGTTCAGAGTTTCTGAAGCACGTGAGGAAAGACGATGGGCGATGTAGTAGGCTATAAGGTGTAACATTTATTTAAAATTTCGATACAGTACTCTGTACACTCGAACAGGAAACTTCTAGCCTTTGCGAACCGTATATTTAAAATAATATTTCGTCACTAAGTTTGTAACGTAATGTCAGGGTATAGGCCCTATATTACTGTATTATTTTTATGGTATTAATGTTTGTTCAGTGGCATAGGTAGATATCTCCGTTGCCCAAAAAAGTTGTGTGAGCATGCTCCTGCCTCGGCGTCACAGAGTCAGAACTTGTGTGAGCATCGGCGTCTTTGGTGCCATGGCTCCCAGGCCCCTGTCACTCACCCTGGACACAAAAATGCCTAACTACGCCACTCATAACGGTCGAAGGATAACGGGCCCTAGACTGTCTCTTTCGCTTCCCTTCTCTTCTTCTGTCCCTTCAACTCCGCTGCATCCACTCCCTTTTCGTACCCTCCCTCCCTTCCCACCAATCATCCTCTGTGGAAAGACTTGTGAAGTTTGGCCGGGGTGCATAGTTTATGATGCCAAATCATTACCACGAGCAAACGCCCGTTGTTGAAAGGAAACTAAGCTCTAAAAGTTTTCAGGCTAAAATCTAAGGAGTATCTTCGGCTCCCACAGGGATCCGGGCATAACCCTCAACGGTTTTAGATGGTTTCTTTCGAAAATGTTATATTTCCTATTTAATTTTTGAATCGTGCTTTGAATGTCAGCCGATAATTTACGAAATGAACTAATCGAATAACATTCTGGTGGTCGACTGAAGTGTCCTAGCGGGATCCAGGGCGGAGTCTCGGCCGCCAAAGGCTTTAGTGTGAACAGATTTATATGGAAAGTTTCACTCTTGAAGTGTGATTTGTGCAGACACGACTGCATGTTTGCAAAAACGACTTTAAAACTGACAAAACGCAGACCGGAGCGCTTTGATCAGCCGCTTGGAACTTGGCCTTGTCGCTGTGCCTTAGTCACTGTAGAATGGAAACCAGTGGCGTATCCAGGATCGCTTCCGCGGGGGAAGGGCATTTCCAGAGGGACACCACATTCTGGCAGTCCACCATGCACGGATCCAGTCTGAGGGCCGCCGGAATATAGCAAAGGGGGGGGGGGGCGTAGAGATCGAACCGTCCCCCGCACCTGTAGCTAAATCCGTCACTGGCATATTAATTATTAATGCGCCTGAACTCCGCTGCGACGTCTAGCGAGTGAGAGATAACTTTACGTTACCGACAGAAAAACAGCATTTTCATCCTAGATATTATATTAGTAATGCCCGAAGATCCAGACCTACAGCCAGCTATTTATTGTCTGGAGGCAATGCAATGGAGAGTCTGCATACCTTGATTATTATACACTGTATGTACATATGCAGATTGTAAAGGCATATTGAGGCCATCTAAACAAAAAAAGCAAAACTTCCAATGTAGTCTTCAGTCAACCGCTTGCTGATTAGTCATATATGTACTAATTATGATTCTTTACAGTGCTAATTATGCTAATTCACTAAAACTTGGACAAATTTTAGCCTAAGTTCAGGTGTGGGAGGGGCCTAGCCTTGGAGCAATTAAGCCGAGAACCTTCGTTTTTATGTCCTGTTTTAGCTTAGGCAGCCTTCCTTTTAAATTAAAGTAATAAAAAAATTTAATATCCCACTCATGCCATCCCACAAGATGGTATTACTAATTTTCTATGGAAACGTTGTGTATATCTATGACATGGATATAGGCAGGTATTGTATATTTTGCATTTACATGTTTACATGTGCTAATAGCTTACAGTTATGGTTATTTGCAAAGTTATCTCTCGTAATCGTAATCGTAAACTAGAAATGTCTAAAGTGCTACTTTAAAGCTAAGCGCAGGGCACCAGCTTATTCACTTGCACTGCATCAAATCGATGGGGTTGTGCAAAGATGCCTTGTCAAGATTCAAGTCCGGTTGCCAGAAGACTAGAGAGAGAAGGGGAAAGGAACTGGATTCTGTTTAAGCTGAGAGAACTGGGAATCAGCACTGTAAAGGGGCCTAATTTTCAGCCTACCGCTGCACACATTTCATCACAAGTTCGGGTTGGGGCAAGCCATGGTTATGCCCAAAACTCTTAAGGTACGATGTCCGGATTGTATCCCTGGATCCACCCTTGAAGCCTAGGGCTTTGGAGTCGAACCTTAGCAGTTAAGGCGTGCAGTATCACTCGGCCGCGCTGCCTAGCATGCACACTTGCACTCATTCGCCTATTGACATCGCCGCTGTGACTGATGGCGAGCTCTAGTGGATTGTGCGAGGGGTGCGAGAAAATATCTGTACGAACTTTACTCGGAAGTAATTTATGAGTTTTCTCTTGAAAGAAATCCCATTTTGCACTCTGAGACTAATTAGAACCCTTCGGAGGGTGTTTGGGGAGGAGGACTCAGTCTTAATATTTGTTATGCGCGGGTTATTGTTGAGAAGAAATTGAGCCGAGTACAAGACTCTGGCCGCAATGAAAAATTGTGCCCTCAACCATCCAAGCCTGAACTCGAGACTTTGGTTTTCCTAGCCGTAGAACAGCTGAGCTTTCGTATTCTGCTATGGCAGGCAGGCAGGCAGGCAGGCAGGCAGGCAGGCAGGCAGGCAGGCAGGCAGGCAGGCAGGCAGGCAGGCAGGCAGGCAGGCAGGCAGGCAGGCAGGCAGGCAGGCAGGCAGGCAGGCAGGCAGGCAGGCAGGCAGGAGAGCCGGGCAGGCAGGCAGGCAGGCAGGAGGCCAGGCAAACAGCCAGGCCGGGCGCACTTATCTACTAGGTGTTTGCACTGAATGGCTTTTGGCTGGATGCTGAGCTGAGTCATTTGTCAATCGTGGGCTTGTCTCCGCCCACAGCCCCGTCCCGCACTGGCTGGCCCGCCGTGCTAGAGTTTGCACCGAGTAACCCAGGCGCAGTTCTGAAGGCTATTTGAATGGCCTTTCCGTTGTTATGCCAGTGGCTTCGATCTTCCATCCATCTGTGCTCAGTAGTTCCGCCATCTAATCTATCTCGCCTCCTCGCCACTTCGGCTCTTGTTTTCGCCTCCGCTCGACGAACGAACTGAATGACTGGAAAGCCAAAATAAATCCGGATTATTGTGAACGGATGCGGGCACTATACATCAGCCCTAATCAGGTTGGTTGACCGCTGCATTTTCCTCATTTGAGGGTTATGGTAGTTCGTGGTAAACGATGGCCTTTCCAGTCTATATTAACTTTCTTGTTCTGTGTGTTTATATAAGCCAGTATCGTTAATTAGGTTGCCTTACTGTGCTTAATTAATATATTATTACAAAGGGAAATATTCAGACCATGGCTTAATTAAAGTATTATTACAACGCAATTAATAGTTTGGCAACAAGTATTTTTTAGGTTGCATACTCCATTATTGTAACTAAACAAAAGAGTTGTGTTTTAATATGCGAATGTGAATATGCGACCAACTTGACCTGCGCAGTATAGCGTCACGTGTAGGCCTATTGCATACTGCAAAGTTTTGGTACTTTTGACAGATTGCTAAGATTTAATATTATTGTTACAAAGGTATAAAACTCGCTTGAGCTGTGTGGACAATTAGGCCAGCACGTCTGTATGAATTCATTTTGGCACACGGTGTATTTAGCTACTGACGAAAACATAATCAGTAGGCTAGAAGATACCAAACGATCGTCAGCGTAGACTCTCGCTGGAAGCGTGTTCAGCTCGCAGGGTGCTTTTTTATTCAGAACCCTTGCGGGCGAGAAATTGAATAAGACTGCTTGAATATCGGCAAAAGGAAATATTCAGACCATGGCTTAATAACTTCGCTTATGTTATAGTTGTATTAAACTAATGAATATATGAAATTGCATCAGTTACACTCTTGCATATGTATACCTGTGAAATTTGATCATCAAGTTTTTAGTTGTGAGCCAGCAACTTATTTATTATTCTAGCACATCTACTCTTCATAGTGTTTGAAATGACATGAATAAGAAATACTAACTGTGCATCTTTACAGTAATAACAAAAATGTTTGAACCTTGGGTTAGTAAAATAAGTTGTAAAGTGTTTTGCAATCATGAACTTTAGATCATTTAACTAAAATGGCTGCCTTGTGCCTTTAAAAATAATTCCTAGTTTCAGTGCAGTGTGTTAACCATATGATTACTGCAGTAAATCTCAAGATTTTTAAAGTGTCAAAAGTGCAAGATTTCTACAATGCCCAAAGTTAGCTAAATCATAGGAACCAGCTTATTCACAGTGTTCAGTCAAAACAAAGTCATTAGGCAGGAGTGTTTAGGATAAGTTTTATTCACAAACTGATGAATCTGCATTTATAAGTTAGCTTGTTGGGAAGCAAAGGCCTGTGCCTTTTATTACATTACATCTTGCAATCATTTAATTACAAGGTTTGTTTTGCCCTAGCTGAATTGCATTAATGCCTACCAGACACAACAGAAACATGCCAATCCAACAAGAGGATAAAAATCCCCAACGGGATATTAGGCATGATGACACTTGATTAAAATGGGATGAAAATTAGCAACTTCTCTAGCGCCGCCGGCGTCTAATGCACAAGGCGTCAGCCGGTGGTGCACCAAAACGAAACCGTAATCAGGTCAAAACCCAAAAGTCAGTCCACTGAGGGAAAGGCAGTCCATGATGAAGAAGCCAACAGAAAGTAGTGTCAAGTTGAGACCGAAATGACATGAGACTGAGCAGAACGATCATAAATAACCCGTGGAGGAGATTTGGCAAGTGTAACTGCATACTGCATAATTTGGGTTGTTGTCGTTCACTAATCTCAGAGCGACACCGGTATCGGAGACCTTGAATAGGTGTCACCTGTCAGTTATGGAGCTCGCCGGTGTCATCTGCGGTCGGCGCCAAGTTTAATTCCGAAGAAATGTGTACTTTAGTTTTGTTGAAATTTAAGCCGTTTTTTCCGAAAGATCTCATGAATCCGGAGACTTGTTGCGTCCGAGTCACGTGTTTTGTGTTTATTGAGTCAACCGCTTGGATTTCACTGTTTTTGGATGATTTCGTCCATGCATGTGATCGTCACCGCGTAGACACCGCCATGTTTTGGATCCATTTAACAACAGGCGACCCGGGATTTCCTCGTGCTGCATTCGTAAGCATACGATTTGGACGGTCAAAATGTCAGCAAACGCCGTCCGTGGCCAAGAATCTCGAGGCGTATAGGGCCTACTGTCGGCGAGGATCTTCTGATATCGAACAGCCAACCTATCTGCGTTCCACGCTCATCTCTCATACCAACAAATATTGTTGCACTTGATCAATGGATACTGACTCTTGCTGTGTCTCGTACCTGAACTGTTGGGCGCTAAGGTCTTCTCAGTTGCTGTTCCACGGCTTTGGAATTCACTGCCAAGTTCTGTTCGTTCTGTCAGTTCTGTGATGTCATTTAGGTCTAAGCTTAGAACTCATCTGTTTCAACTTGCTTACCCACCGTAGCCTAATGTCTGATGTCTGACCTATAGGAATTCGACCTGGCTTCTCCAATGGATTATGAGTTTGACTACGATTTCATTTGAAGGGCATTATGATAATGGCGCTATAGAAGCCAGATTCATTAGATTAGGACATCATATTTGCAAGCATCGATGGACTACTAATGAACTTGTAATTCTTTGAGTTGGTGCTTATAGTAGCTGGTTTTGGTTTTCCCACTGGCAGTAGCAGTTAACTACATCAGCTGTGAGTTTGAAAAATGTGACATTTGTCATACATTAATAAAAGGCAACTTGCTTATTTTGTTGGTTGGTCTCTACGTGTCTGTGTGTGAGTGAGATTGCCAGAGGGTGGTGGACTTTCTCCAGCCGTGTTAAAGTCATTCGCCAGCTGATGAACTTTTGGTTTTTCTTTTGGGCTGGTTAGGGACTGGTAGTGAGGATGTCTTTGAAAGGTGCCATATAGATATCTAGATGTATAAATGCACAAATATTGTCATCATGTTAACTAAATTTATTTTACTGAATTATTTATTTCTTATATTTATTTATGCAGTGCCGGTGTATGGTAACAAATGTTGCTCGATAACAACGTGCAACTCGATTATTCTGAAGGACTTGCTTAAGGTCCCTGAGTGATGAACATTTCAGGGAGGCTAGAACACAATGCCTTAAAAAGTTTTAATTTTAAATAAAGGACAAAAGAATTTTGTGAAGATTTGCACTGACCATTAATGCTAGTGTCTTCTAGCTTGTCTTTTGTTCAAAGGAATATTGATCGCTAACTGGTCTTTCAGAATCCATTAGACCAAGTTTGTTAAGGTTTAATTCATGCATGAAACAGTGTTCTGTACAACAGAGTGGTTGTTCACAGTGGTTGTAAAATATTAGGAGAACTGATGATAAATAAATTCTTGTTCTTGTGCTTTGGTTTTTTCTCAGTGTCAGTAATTAGCACTAAGGCAGAGTTTTGACAGTTCAGGATTATAATTATTATAATACATAGCATTTATAATAATTTGTCATTTTGCCCAGCAGATGGCGGCAGCTATTGATGTCACTTAGTCGGAACTGTGTTCTGTGTGTGAATACAGGATGAAAGGAGGCGTCGGTAGAACCCAAATTCTAGCTAATTGGTTAGAACTGCCTGGCTAAGCCTTTTAAACTGGGTCTCATGCGTCTGGCCCTGGTGGCCTTAAACTCTGGCCTGGGTCAACTTTTAGGGTGGTGTCATCGTGGGTTCAGAGTGGTGCAACTGGTGCAGGCGGGCTTAGTTTACAGGATGTTGATATTTTCAAACCCTTGACAAAAAGTGAAGCAGGTCAATATCTAACAAAGATCTTCAAGTGATTAATTCTGAAGTCAGAACAGTTCTTGATTGTTCTGAATCTTCAAACCTCTTACTGCATGATGCATTCTTAATGTTACCAGTTGCTGTGTTTAGTCTTTTCACAATTTCATGTGTGGTCATTTGTATTTGTGATTGTAGATTTTAATCAGGTCTTTAAAAATGCTATCAGTTTTGAGCTTAATAAGAATTGTGAAGTAAGAAGGAACTCTGTTTATTATTACATCATTTGCTGCTGGAAATTTTCAAATGATTTAGATGTAGTATAGATATTCAATTGGTATTTCCTTTACTGTTCATTTATAGTGACAACATCTGCTTATAAACCACCCACAAACTGTTTGCAATCTTATCTGAACTTTTGTTAATTTGATTAAGTTTTTTATCTTTCATCACCTCAAAACTGTAGCTTTGCCGTCCAAAGAAAGGCGGCCACCTGATTAAGATCAAAGTTCGAAATTGAAATCCATGCATATTAATACAGTGGTACTGTATCTATGTACATGTATTATCTGATAGATTTTCTCCTTTTTGCTGATATTAATACCAAGCAAAAATAAGAAAAAATACTTATCATGAATACAGTTACTTTGTATTATTAGATGTTGGCTTTTTAAAGAAAAAATCATAATTGCATAAATCCTGAGCAGAACATTTGAATTAATACCTCCAACAAGCATCAACATATATGGTGCACCAAAGTAACCAAATGTTTTTGGGCTTTTAAAATTTCCGTATAAGTCTGCATGGTATAGTGAGGCATTTGTCAGTGCACACAAGCACTAGTGCTGTAAACAATTTACTGTGAACTGTGAACAATTTTCACGTCCTTTAGAACATACCCTATGTTCTGTACCCTGTGTTCTATGTATTAACACTGGTTTCTCTGTGTCAACACATGTCTTCAGAAAATAATGAACAGGATTTCACCTGTTGAGTGGTAGTCTTCAACTTTCAGATGTTTGCACAGTACAGAATGTGCAGAAACCTGTTAAACAGTACTTGTTGAAGAACATTCTGTTTTGCTTTGTCGTGTATGTTTCTTCAAATAACGAGAAGAGCAGTTCCTTAACGAAGCCCTGGAGTCAGACATGGCATGAAGTGTGAGCAACTTCATTTTCTCAGCCTTGGCATATGAGTGCAGTTTTGAAGAACATTCTGCTAGTTCTTTCCCTCACTATCTGATCTTCCCACAGACAGTGTACGGTGAGTGTACTCATGTTATAGTTGAGCTCACAAGGGGGGGGGGCACAGGTGCAGCAGAAATCATCAATATGCCCTTTAACAGGTGAATTTTTATCCTGTATGTTTGACTGCTCAGACTTTTCTTTACAGCACAAAACTATGGAATTCTACTGCTTTGCTCTGATTGACTGCATTTGTTGCACCAGCTTTGATTCTTGAAAGCTGTGATTCCTGGTAAAATGGTTTTGCACTTGAAAATATAAATGCATGCCTGGGTATAGTATAAACATATACTAAACTTGTATGTGTATTGTGGAAATTTATAGGCATAATGCACTCACTTTGCATCAGGTGGAAAATAAACAAAAAATTTTGTACTTAACATAGTCTGTTGATCAGAGCAGGCCTAATGTGTTTGAACCTTACAGCATAATGCAATGAGCAGGTCTTCTGTGGCTATAAAAAGTTGATAATTTTTTCCTTAATATTGTTTACATTTATGCAGCTAATGGGTTTTTATACATAATCATATACACCTTTATGCAGGCCTATGTAAATATCATACTGCAACAGCAGGGTTCATGCGCATGCGATAGTAGGATGCAATTTGCATGGGGAGAGGAGAAACTTCTTCTTCACTGACTCAGACCATTCCCCATTGGGATGCATTTACCTGGTCATTAGGCTCCTAAGAAAGGGTGCTAGGTAGGCTAATTGTTTTGTGCTTGACGGCAAGGGTCCACGTTGGTGGTTCAAATGCCTGTAGGAACAGAAAGACATGTTGAGATTTCTTTTCCATTAGTGTCCTCTGGCAAACTTGTGTGTACTACACGAACTGAGGGCTGGCCACCCTGGCTAAGAAAATTAAGTTGCTAATTCTCAGTGAACATCACTGGCTCTCAGAGTTGGCTTACAGGGACTGGTCGTCTTATAGGGTCTTACCAGTTGTTACAACATGCTGTTAAGATGTCATTTAGTGTCGGATGTGAGGGGCAAAATGAATCACATGTCAGCTAGGTTATTCAGGTCTGTCAGAGCTGGAGAAGAGTAGTCTTAGCTGAATATGACAGTTGCTTTGGAGTCAGGTCAATGAAATGAAGAACTTTCACTGTCTCCAGCCCAAAAATATGCAGTGGTCTGCCTGTTATGCTTTGTGATCTTGAGATATCACTTGGAAAGCTTTCAAAATATGCTGAAGACTTATCTATTCATTCATCTTATTAGTACAGTAGTTACCTTAGCACATTTGCTGTGCGTTTGGTTGCTGTAGTTCGATTTTCTTTGGAACATATAGGGTTGTACAAACCTGATGTGATAATCATTTAATGTTAAGCAGCGATGGGCAGTTTATGGTTACACGGGATTGGCATCCATGCTGTTGGAATGAACACATGAGCAGCAGATGTGACTGTACGGGGTATATGTAGAGTGTTTTGTGCAGATAAGCAGTGCATTCAGATTTCGACCTAAGTCAAATATAGATATCTGTGATGTTTACTGGCAAGTTAACTTGCAAAAGGTGTCTTGCAAATAAAATATACATATGGACAAAAGAACAAACCTTATGTTATTATTTACAGCTCGGTTACGTCTACTGTAACATTATCTTACGCTTTACGATCAACTTATGATGATAATATACAAAGACTAAAACTGATGTTGCTAACACTTTATACACAGTGCAGCTTTTCAGGGTTAGCTTAAAGAGACTGGTATTCTTCTAGGTCTCTTTCTGTAAAGGTCTTCCCACTGCTTCCAAAGACAACATCTTTTGAAGCTATATGTGTCCCCGCTGTTAATACTACATACATTATTTGAGGCCATATTAGGCACCATTGGTAGGTCTGTATTTGTTTTGTACACCCTACATCCAAATGGATGAGGCATTATATTGAAAAATGAGCAGGGTCGAGACCATACAGTTGCTCTAGAAAGACATGTACATTTACATTTATATGTGTTGTACTCCAATATGTTGGTCTCTCGTATACCTTAGACACCCGAAAGTCAATCAATACACTCATTCGTTGGACTTTGTATTTGGCTTTGGTGTGCCACTGATTGATTCCTTGCTTATTAGACACCGGCGCGATAGAAGTTACTAATTAATAATAATAATAATGAGACCACTGTTGGTGAAAGCATGTTTAAAATTCAGCTGTAGCTTGGGCCTGTCTTTCAGAAGGGTCTCCTCTGTCCCACTTGTAGTTGCTGATGGAATTGGCTTTTCTAGCAGGGGTTCAGTTGTAGGCAGCTTTCTTGGTCCCGTGATGGGACCTGTACTGTAGAAATTAATCATTTTTATAATATTCTTTGTGTTACCTGAGAACCTTTATATGTACTGTTGTTAAGATGCATGATTAAAGTGTCAATTAATGTTGGCTGTGAAGGGCAAAATCAATCACATGTCAACTAGGTTATTCAAATCAGTCTGAGTGAATATGGCAGTTGCCATGGAGTCAGGTAAACGAATTGAAGGGTGAAGGGAGTGCCACAGTCTTTGGTGATCCATTGAAAATGCTCTTGCTCGAGGAAATTATAGTAATACTGTAGATGGAGTTCATTGTAGACTTCCAATAAAATTTGGCTTCAAGATACTGTTGGCAGTGTGAAATTTCAGAGACATTCCATATGAAGAAGTTATTTTTTAGAAATTTACTTTAACTGAAATCTGAATTTTAAACCCTGTGGTTTCAAGGCAGTGACAATTTCAGGCTAAGTTGGAGCCTGCATGATCCATATCACAAGGCAAGTGATTGACTAATCAGGTTTCTCGGCAAGGTTTTAACATAGAATTGTTTATAGAACACCAGCAATTGATGCTTGTGTTTTGATCAATGTTGCACTGTATGAATAAAAGAAATAATGGCAATAAATTGTCAGCCAACAAACTATGTTACGTATGAAATGTTGAAAACAACGCTGGCATAATAATTATGATGTTTGTGATTATTAAAGGGTAACATATTTCAGCTACATCTTCAGCATTTGGTAACTTTGTTAGGTGTATTTAATACTCCAGAATGCTTACTGTTTTAATGGATTCTGGTTAGACATATATTTAAGGGAAAACGTGTCTTGCTTGTCTGTGCAGTACTGAATGAAAAAGAGGTATAACCCTAATTGGCTCTAATTATAGAGGGTTTGTGTTAAATTCACATGAGGGTGCGCTGAGAATGATATCTTGACAAAATTAATTGAACATCATTTTGCTTAGCACAGTTCAGTTAGTGTTGAAAATAAAATTGCCATAGTTTGGTCGAATTTCAGTTCAATTATACGTAATTCATAGCCTTATCACGAAAATCAATTGCAAATTGTCTGAGGAATAGATGGTCAGGTGGCAGTTGGATATCGGGGATGTAAAACAAAACGTTAATATAAACTGCAGGTATTTGCAGTGTGGAACTGTCACAACTCGAGTGCAATTTCTATCAGCAGGATGCGACAGACAAAACATCAAATTTTTTTTATTATCCATCCACCCTGAACTAGGATGTGTATGTCTAACAAAGATGTATGCAGTGCCTAATTTCTTATGTAGTAGTTCCTCAGTTTAACGACAGCTTATGGCATCAAAGGCCGTTGCCGTCGGCCTCCTCCTTTATCCAGGCTTGGGACTGGCACTACCCCCAAACAAGGCAGTGGCGGAGTTAATTTCTTATGTAAATGTGAGTGATTCTATAAATATTGTGAACTGCAGCGATGTTGACGTCACCAGCTTATTCACAGGCACTCAAGATCCAGTTGGTGGAGTAGACCGAGTCAGGTTCTATTCCGAGTGAAGGTAAAAAAGACAAGCAGGTGGCTAAGCAGACAGCTACAAGGACGGATGGTGTGTGGAATAGCGTTGATTAGGAAGATAAGGTTTCTGTGTATATAATTTCAGGAGTAAGTGTAACAGGGAGAATCTATATGTCAAATACTGTAATGATACCATATCTCACCCCTACTCTGAGACTTACTGGGGTGTTTACACAGTGGGTACAAAAAATCATACCAGTTGCGTAAACATGCCCGTTGGGATGACGTTCTGCTTGCACCTGTCTTGGTATGCGCAGTGCTGCTGCCTGCATACGAATTTCGTATTTACACCAGTGTCTGTGCAGATGTGATGTACGATCTCGTTAATTTCTTTACAAGGAAATGCATCGTTCTTAAAAGATACATGGCTGGAATCCCTAAGATCCTTCATATCCTCATATTTCTAGGCCCGGCCTGGAGACGCCTTTACGACCGGTCAGGGAACGTTGGTTCTTTATGGCACCAATATTCCGCCAACGTGTTTTATGCATGGACGTACGTTTGTATTTGAGGACAGACTGAAAATTACGGTGACGTGGGTTTATCTCCGTGCAAAGTGCCATATTGTTCGAAGGATTTAGGCTGTCACCGCCTTAGATGCTTTATATTAATCATGAAATCGATCCTGCAGCAACATGATGTTATATAGGGTGTTGATGTAATTATTTCTGTCCTGTTCGGATGAGCTGGGCAATGAGGGCCCAGAGGGTATCCGGCTTCTGTTGTGATACAGCGGGAGGAGAGTTGAATGGGTACTGTGTGTGGGAAACTGATGTTTGTATAGCCACACCTCAGAGGAGCTTGCCAGAAGGGCTGCTACATGAGTTTTAGCAGTGGTCGATGACGCTGTGTTGGATGGAGACGTGTTTAGGAAAGGTTGCCATGTAACGTGGCTTTAAACTTACCCACTCATACATTACGTGTGCGACACGGTGGTCTGTCGGTAATGCGTTTGGTCAATGATCATGCAGTTGTGGGTTCAACTATTTGTAACGACACTGGGCAAGTTGTTTGTGCACACCATGCCTCTGTCATAAAGCAGTGTAATTTGGTACCGGTGTCAGTTGGGAACGAAACAGCAAGTCCTGCAAAGCACTGGCCCCATGTCCAGGACATTGGGATTTGTATATTGCCGGCTTAAGGGCCAAGAAAAGGAGATGAGCGCCTCCTCTACGTCTCATATGTGGGATCCTCTATTTGGTTACCAATCATACAGAGTTCAAGCTTATCCAAATAGGAGTTTTAATATCGAGGACTTAAGACTTCTTTCTATGCTTACTGTTTTCATCTGATGCACTTGTTATTGATATGTTCCTCCCTGATCTATAATTATCCCTTGATAATTATCACCTCTTCTTGAAAGTACGTTTTTCCTGGCACACATCTTGACTTTGGCCGTTGCTTATTCACAGTAAATGTTTGCTGCTCTCTTACGGAGACTATCTTTTGTTGTAAACCAAAAATTTACCTCTTTCAATCTATTTATGATTTACTGTCTTTCTGTCTGCCCCATGTCAAAGTTCAAATCTGAGCTATTTTAAAGGAGGCATTATAAATTTCAGTTACATTGTATTGGTGCCCTTTGTTATTTTCTTACTGTTTGTCCCTCTTGCCGTTTATCACTATTAATCTTTGTCCTTTTTTAGACCTTGTTCACCTTTTCACTCTTCTGCCTTCTGTCAGTTCTGTGATTTAGAAGCCATACCACCTCATCATTCAGAACATCCTTAGGTTGTTAAAATGCAGTTGATGCAGTGTGATTATTTAGATAGAAATCAACACGTACGAAACTCAATCCTGTAGTGTGCATTTGTAACGTGAACATTGTGACAGTGTAATCCAGTGATTTATGTGTTTGTCGGTTTCAATGTGGCTTTATATCCAAAAGCATTTTCTCTGTTTACAGCTGCCGTAACGTACGGAGACACAGCGGAACAATCTCTATGCTGTGTTTGTTGTTGCCGGAAGCTGCCGTTCGCCACTAAATTTTTAAGGTTCTGCATTCATTAAGAAAGCTTTGTCATCAGAGAATACGACAGGGCTGCTAATTCGTGCCTTGCGATCAGCATGCAGAGCATGGCTTGCATGTATCCGTCCTATGTGGATACCACCGAACGATCCATTACACCTATGATTTCAGGTACGCTGTTTTCTGTATTTTCGTCTTTTGGAAGCGACGTGTGCCAGGTTCATCTTGTTCTTTCTAAGTCATTTGCATTGTTTCGGGTGCCACTCTGTGTATGTGTTTTTGTGTGCGTATGTATGTGCGTGTCCGTGCACGTGCGAGGGTGCATGCGTGTGTGGGTGTGAGTATTGAACAAAAGCTTCTTTGGCAACCTGGGCAAATGGTCACAGCTGATGAGTCTATCAGCAGCCGCAAGAACTCAAATTATTTTTCTGAGCTAACATAATTATGAGTGAATATGGATCTCATAAATCCAATGGTTGCTCTGGCTGTGCTGAACTCCATGGCAACTGTTTCTTGTAATGATCGTTGTGCTTTTAACTCCGTAGCAAATAACTAATCTATGTATCGTAATTGTTACTGTACATGTAATAGTAATATTTTATACAGCATCATTACTAGTAAGTTGCTTTTTCCATGCTCGACAGAGTCAGCTATCAGACTGAGTGTCAACTGAATGGAGCTCTAACTGAGTTTTTAATCATTTACCAAGCTGCGATTTCATTGTTAATTTCTTCAGTTTTATTCTTGTTTAAAACATGGTGGTTAGACTTTGTCTTATAACTTGCAGTTGTCAAGGTCTCTAGGTCTTTTTTACAAGCCAGGGACCAGCATTTCATTCTGAATTTGGATATCAATACAGATATATATTCTGTTGTTTTTCTCAAACTTGGTGGCAAAGAACATGAGATCTACTTTCTGTAAATTACTTAAGAGGGAACCACGTAATGCTTCAGTTTATCCCAAATGAAAAGTGAAGCTTAGTGACTGTATATTTCTGTGCACAGGACCATTTCCATAACCTGGCTGTTGCTCACTTGATTTGATGTAGTGCCAGTTAAATCGCTGGTCTCCCAGATGCAGTCTTTGTGTGGTGTTGAGAAATTTAGGAGATTTACTGGTGCATTACATTTCAGCTTCCATGTAATCCAGACCACAAAACCAGCTTCTGGTCATTTCTGAGCAGGGTACCAGCTCACTGTTCTGATTAATGTCTTTTTGCAAACAATATTCTTTGGTCAGATATTCAAGAATCATTCACGAGTAGTCGGTAATGGCAAAATGTTATATGCCAACTGTATGTTCTTAAAACTTACATAACCAGTCGTCCTTCATTCTTTATTACTGAACCTCCAGTTGTGTATTGTGCCCATACGTCATGGCATATATTTTGCGGAAGTGACTATCTTGGCCATCAGGAGGCATAAACTGGGACTGAGACTGTTAATGTTATTCATGTTTGTCTCATAAACTGAAGAGATGCCGCATGAAATTAGTTAATAAGATCGACGTTCTGAAGAAAGCACAAAATTTTTTGTAATCTGAACTGTCACGTTTTGCTGTGCATTGGAGGCATCTGTTGGTGTTGCGGGTGGTGTTGGTAAATCTTCGCTGTAGAAAGTTATGAGGTCATTTTTCAAGGAATCTGTTGGCCCTGCCTGGCAATGAATACATCGCAGGCAGTCAGAGTTGTGGAATTATATGGCTAAAATGTGGCTGCTTTAGGACTGCATAAAGAAAAAGTCATGAAATATAGACAGAAGACATTTTTAGGAAGTTAGGTGCTATATGGCCATGATACCGCCATATTTACTCTACTTTTTCAGTGAATTGCTTATTTTATGCCTAACATATGCCTTTATTAATAATTGTAAGGAAAATTTACACTTCTGAAAATATGTACTATTTTTCTTATCTATGTAATGTCTTCTGTATCGCCAATATCGTAATGTGAGAAATCAAGTGTTGGTTGCTTCTAGTGAACTTGCAGTTAAGATCATAATCCGATAGAGAAGACAGGTCAAAATGCAGGAAGTGAGAGAAACCGGAAGTCAAGCTAGAAGGCAGGCTAACTGAAACAGATGAGTTTTAAGCTTAGATCTGAACAACAATCAGAACGCTCAGAACAAATTCGGGAATTCCAGACCTTAGAAGAACCACCGAGAACGCATGAGAGCCCAACGCTGTTCTTGTGCGTGGCGCAAGAAATGTCAAAGCATCAGCTGACTGAGTGCAATATTTGCTAGTATGAGGGGTGAGCGAGGAAGAACTGATTAAAATGTAATGCCTTCTGAACTATAAGACAAGATAGTAAACTGAATTCATTGTTCGATGGTCAGCCAGTGTAATGAATGCAATATTGAAGCAATATGCTCATACTTAAGGGGTTTCGTTATGGCTCTGGCCAGAGAATTTTGAACCATTTGTGCAAATCTCTTTTAGCAATACCAATGAAAAGTGAGCTGCAGTAATCGAGTCGGCTAGAAACCAGAGCAGTTGCTAGCGAAATCAAAACCGTTTGAAGCATGTAAGATCTGATTCTACGAATATCCTGTATGGGAATGTGAACTGATTTGCAAACAGTTTTAACGTGGTCAAAACAGACATGGTGGAGTCAAACGTTATGCCCAAACTGTTTTAACATGGTCAAAACAGACATGGTGGAGTCAAAAGTTATGCCCAAACTGTTTTAACGTGGTCAAAACAGACATGGTGGAGTCAAACGTTATGCCCAAACTGTGTGGATATCCAGAACGGTCAACATTCTATCCACCTAATGATGTATATACACCAGTAAAATATATCTGTGGTAAAAATCCAGATTTTTTACCGGTTGAAATGGTAAAATATACTGACAGTTGGTGAAATTATTTAAGTGACATAATCCCCTGGTTATGCCCCAACAGCTGTATGTTCAGCCATTTGTGAGTTACAGTAAAATACCGAGGTAACAGTAGCACTGCCTTAATATTGAATTGCTAACCAGAGAATTTGTTTCCACACCATAAAAATTCTTATTACTAGGTTCTGCGTTCATCCACTGTCATAAGTTGAAAAAGACTGTCGTATCCTGCGCATCTTGCTGCTATAGTGCTGTTGTCAGTAAACAAGGCAGCGACCGATGTTACGCCAAACATCAAGTCGCAGTCAGGTCAATAACCAGAAAGTCAGTCCAATGAAACAGAGGCAGCCTATGGGTGTAAGCCAGCTGAAAAAGCTAAGTCTTGGGCTGAGACTGAAATGCCACAAGAGACTTACAGAACAAACAGTTTGTGAAAACTGGCATTTGTGGATTCTTTAACTTCTAGTTTGTGAAAACTGGCATTTGTGGTATTTATGCTTTTAATTTGTGTGATATTCTGGGATACTTCGACGCTGTGCCACTGTGTATCTTGGCTGCCACATGTTTATCTATGATGTTGCGAGCATCTTCTCCGTGGAACAATTGTCTGCAAAGCTCAGATGCCAGTGTTCGTGGTCTGCTAGGGCTGCTTCTGAAGTTGATCCCGTTTCTGGTTCTAGCAGCCTTCAGCTGCCCTACTTTACGGCCCCGGCTACAATACGCCTGGCATTTCGTTTAATGAATATGCATCCAGTGGCGTCTCTCTCTCCGGCTTCGTTCGTCACACTGGAAAGCTGCAGTTAGCGTTCCCCAGATAGTCGTAAGTGTAGTAAAACGCCGGCGCGGTTATGAATGAACAGGATGCCACCGGGCGATGCGTTGTCATGGACCGACTACTGCACCATTCCTGCCGTAATTGCGCTGACCGCGGCTATTTAAGAATGCAAATCGGATGAGTGACCGGGGCAGACGAGAAGAGTGGATGACATGGGACCAGCATCGCGGATTAGGGCGAGTGCACCAGTCGAACGGTCACTGGCCCGGGTTCTATGTCCGCGCCGCTGAGGGCCGCCGATGTTCGGGTTCTGTGCGTTGATGTCCTTACAAAGATTAGAGCTTTCTGAAATTTACACGGGCAGAGCGATCGCCTTAGCTATGTTTGCTAAGGCTGTCGTGCCAACTGTGGTCCCGCGGTTTGCTCAGAGCATTTTGTCAGCTGCACTTCTATGGCTGGATTTTCTCATAGTTGGAGCTTGACATGGTAGAAGTGCTTTACATGACTTAGCAGTGTATGAGGTTATTTGTGGTACAGTGGCAAGGATGTGAGGTGCATGGTAGTAAGCTGGTGTTCGGTATAGCATATGTGCCATACTGTGGTTATACGGTAAAATGAGGTGTAGTGAACTGAGTGAAACTTATGCCAGCTATTTTGTTTAAAGTATTTGCTGCATGATCCATCACTCATATATTCAAGTTTTTGGAGGCGAATTTGAGTCTGCTTTGGCAAGTCCAGTGTTGCAGACTAGGACAGGATTGCCTCTGTCACCAAACTGGACGTCTTATTGACAAGAGTCTGCCTTGAAATTATTCCACGACTCTTTCATGCACCAACCATGGGTTCTTGACTATGAAAAAATAATGCCACTTGACTTGCTCACATTGTAAGGTTCTTGTGACTAATTGTTCGTAGATTCATGTTTGTGGAGGCAAATTCGAGTCTGCTTTGGCAAGTCCAGTGTTGAAGACGTGGAAAATATAGCCTCTGTCACCAAACTGGACATCTGAGAAATTTACTTATTTACTGGTGCATTACATTCAGCTTCCATGTAAACTAGACCACAAAACCAGCTTCTATTAATGACATTTCTGAGCAGGGTACCAGCTCATTGTTCTGATTAATATCTTTCTGCAAACAATATTCTTTGAAAGAGTCTGCCTTGAAATAATTTATTCCATGACTCTTTGATGCACCAACCTCATGTTATTGACTATGAAAAATGCCACTTGACTTGCTCACGGTGTATGTTCTTGTGACTAATTGTTCGTAGATTCAAAGATTCAAATCCAGTATGATATGTAAGATTGACAATTCAATTCCTGGTCAAGCCATGAAATTCAAAGGAAACTATATCCTGTTAAAGGTAATCAATAGCATATATGTAAAGACATCAAAGACTCAACTGAGTGGAGAGATGAATGAAATGCATTTGAGAAATTTGACCCGATCACCAAAAACAACTTTTGTTGCAAAACGTTTTTCAGTCATGTTTTCTTCATAGTAAGGCAGTCGGAAGATCTTGTAGTGTAATGATAGGTTTCAGGAATAGGCCTTTTTGGAAGTACTCCAGTTTCATATGAATCATTTGCTGCTAAAGGAGTTTACAATTTTCTTTCCTGTGCTCTGTGCAAAGTGTAGATTGCTTCTGCGCTCTTGTCTCTTTAGGGGCAAAAATTTGCTGGTGATGAATGCTTATGGTGTTCAGTGCCCTGCTCAGACTTGAGTTAATTTGACCATGCTATGCCTTAGATTTGTGGAAGTCTTAATCCAGAGACAGCTTAATGCCTGTCTGGCATATTAACCATATACAAGTCTGCCCACGAAGTCCTTATACTGCTGTGCAATACTGGATCTTGGTGTAATATGTTTTTTATTGGTGAGTTTTATAGGTTGTGCATGTGGCATTAAGTGCTGCTGATGTGGATGAATATGTTTGGTTTAATGTCAAGTTGCTGATGAATGTGCCACGGGTGAACTGCCTGGCCAGTGGGACAGGGAGCTTCGTAAGTCTGAGGAGAATATTACAAACATAATTTCTGGCCAGTCGCAGGAGTTGTTTTTAATTGTTGTGAGCGGCAGGCCTAGATGACTGTGTTAAACGGTATTTACAAGCATAAGATTAAACAGATAGTCCGTCCGTCAGTTGGTCGGTCTGGGCAAACTATGAGAGCACTTGTGAAGCTGAAACGCAGCAATAAAAAACGTACTGGTTACCTGTTCACTTGAATTTATTACGACACACCGAATGACCTCTGCCCTGCTCCCAATGTCAATATGGGTCTTACCACTCAGATGCGCATTTTTGCGGCTTTTCTTTGCGCATTTCCAAAGAACGCTGTAGCCAGAGCATCTTCCTGAGGAAATAGTCACAGCTGGCCACAGATGCAGGGCTCTGTTTTCCTCCTTGCGCTGCTGTTCCACCCGATGTTAGATAATAACGCACTGATGATAAAGTCGATCGTAAATCTATATGCTGTAAGTCTATTAATGTAATTTATAGAATGGTCGACTTTGTTTTATTGTCCAAGCGTGTTACAGAACTTTATTTATATATCAATCTGATCATAATTTATTGGTCTTATGCATAATTTATGTGATCCATTTTCCGATAATTTTGGCATTTCTTCTTCAGGTGAATTGTTGTCTTGCTTGTTTGAGTGCAGAGTTTTTGCAGGATTTTTGGCAAGATGTTAGAATATGTTTATGTCGATATAGATTTTGTAGATAGATGTTTATGGATAGGCATCAGCTGAACAGAGCCAAGGTCTGTGTTTAGTGGTCTCTGTATGTTTATAAATTGTTTTGCTAATAATGCCCAAACATTAAAGTTTACCTACTCTCGTAGCTTCTGTAAACCAGCTGTAATAATACACAAGGCATCAGTCGATGGCATACCAATTCCATTGTGCAGATCAGTCCATGCATATGGTGAGGCAGAAAGACAGCCTCAGAATGTACAAAAAAAAATAAAAATGCGCCACATTAGCAGATGGATTGGGGATCTGCATGACAGCATATGTTGCATTAATGACTACAACCTTCATTATTTATTTCAGTCATGACATAGGGAGTTTTTAAAGGGACAAATTTATCTTGTGAGAGAAAGTCATAACTTTGCATTATATATGCATAGCTTTTTAGTCAGTATGTTATAAATATGTTTTACCTTCTCAGTTGTTTGAAATGATCTATTGTCATTGCATTGAACTGAAATGGCATTAAGAAAGGAAGGAAGTTTTCTGCAAGAGCAGTCTGTTAGTTCTATGATTTTAGCAGCATTTTGTGTAATCTAAAGCTGTCAACCAATATGTAAAGCCGTCAGTCACTAACGGGTTCGTAGTATTAGTTGAAATTGAGATATGGAGAATGGAGGTTCTATACTAATTTTGCCTTACATGTTCCTGCACATTTTAAATTTTGAGTGCACAGTAAGCTTTTTAGAAGCTGCTGAATGCTGAATTGCTTGTTACAGAGCTAGAAGGTGTAACTTTGCACATAAAAATGCATATGATTTTGCCATTTCATCAGTATGCTCAGAAACTTGGAAATATGAAGGGAACAAATAGAATGATGTTTGTCTGTTCGTACAGAAGATCAAAAACTTTTGATATTACCGTCAGAATGTGCATTTGATATTTATATATTTCTGACCAGTATCAAGATTTCGTAGAACAATTTAGGAACTGGTTTCATAGAATTGTTTTTCTTTGTGAGTGCAAGCAATTTTTCTTTTGATACAAAGAAACAATGTTAATGGATTGGCTGAGTTCATCTATGAATAAGAATTTCCATCTCCGACGATATGTGTCTCTGCTGATGTGAATACACAGAATGCTGATAATCTTGCAAGGCATCTACAATGTATATCATTTGGAGCTGTGGAGTTGAGATAATTTATGCTGATCTCTGAGAGGTTCCCGTTAAGTTAATCTTCAAAGAATCCTTTATTCTGAAAGAGAATGTGATTCTCAACATGCTTGTTTATCATTATTTTCGGTTCTAAAGCAAGTGGGTGATTTAGAATCTTACTCCAGTTTTCTGTGGAGTTATTTACCTTAACTCTCCTTAGTAAGTGAGTGAGTGACATGATGAGGAGTATTTTGCAGTTCCTAACCATCCGGCTTTTAGTGTAGATACATTATGTGTAACTCCTTATTATTATGTGTTTTCTTCTCAATCATTTCATATTGATCTTGAGAATTTCAGGAAGAAAAAATAAATGCAATTTTGGAAATTAAGATGCCTTTATAATTGATATCGCAGCTTCAAATCAATGTATTGTGTAAAACTTAATTGCATTTCTTACATACATATTTATGCTCAGAGCTAGTGTTAAGTTTAACAGTGCTTCAACGCTATCAAATGCTTTCCATGATTCATTGAGCTTTGTTTACCATTACTGTAACAGTAACAAGTTTAGTCTTTGGAACACAAGAGTTTTGAGTTAAATAACACTGCAACAGTATTAAATGCTTTTGTTGAATCAGTAGAGTGATTTACCAGCACCTCAACAGTATCAAATGCCTCATTTGAACCATTGAGCCAATTTATCTATATTACTGCACACAGTACTCAACACATTGTTTTGTATGCACTGTTAAAAGCTGATATGGTCAAATTTCTAAGTGCAAAGCTGTATGGTTAAAAATTTAAACTTGGTAAAAAATTTAAACTTGCATAGAGTGTGAACTTTGAGATCAAGAGATCCATAGATAATGCCTGCTCTAAATGATTTCATGTTTAATGGCAAGCATTTTCCTCCAATTTAGTCTGCATGTTAATAATACAGTGTTTTTGGTTTACACATCTCGAAGTTTTTCTGTTTACTTTGTTTATGTGTGTAAAATGGTTTGTTTTTATTGATTGTTCAAATAGTACCAGAACATATTTGTTCCCTTTTCAACCAGTTTGATGCCCAAAAAGACCAATCACTGCCCAGCTATAATTTCAGTTTGATTAATTTAATTGCAGACATCTAATTAAATTAGTTTAATTGCAGTTTCGTATTTTTATTTTTGCAGGCATACGGATAGGAGACAATGGTTGTTATGGGTACTGTCCACCAGTTGTTGCCAATTTCCAGCGAGAAATTGACATGAGAACCGAGACAGAGACATTTATTGGCGGATATGGCAGCCAGCCGGTCTTAGACACTTCCATGGACTCATCTCCATCCTCCCAGTTGAGCTGCAGCAGTGCTGGAAAGAACCGGAAGATGCGAGAAGATAAGATTTGTGGTGTGTGCGGTGACAAGGCCCTCGGATTTAACTTTGACGCTATTTCCTGCGAGTCATGCAAGGCATTCTTTCGAAGGAATGCACCCAAGGGCCTGGTAAGCTCATTAGTAATGATGGTTTCAGGAGAATCATAAATATTATACAAGAATCATTACTAACAATCAGCATTGGTTTGTTCCCAGTTCTAAAAATTGTAATAATAATACATACATGGAACTAGATGTTGTTCCTAGTCGAATAAATTTATACTCATTGGGGCAGATGTCTAACTGGGTGTGCTTGTGCACATGTATTTGTGCGATTAATTAATCATTCACTTGTTTGCCAATTATATGTCTGTGTTAACACAGGGTTCTAATTGATTCGTGGATATTTGAGTCACTTATTATCATTGGCAATTATAATGCGTGAAAAGCGCATTTCTTTATTGCATGTGTGGTCTATTTGTAAATAAACAGATAAAATTCACTGGGCTCCCTTTTTCATACAGAAGGCTGGACGCATGAAGTCGGCTGCAATTGAAAACTTATAAGTGATGTGTGAAAATGCTGTGTTATCTAGGTCATTAATGATTTTGAGTTGAACACCAATAGGTCCGATACTGAATTGCAAATTCCAGAAACTTCAGTTACAAGATGCTATGAATGTATTTTAGGCACTGTTCTAGGTCACCATATAAATATCGCATGACATACTTGGTGTTGAGGCCGCAATGTAGTTATGTAACACGTGACTTGTGAAATTGCAATTTTTTTGTTGAGCCATAGATTCCAGCTGTGCAATTGTTTACTTGCTACTGAACATAGTTGGAAGAATTGATGTAAAACTCTAGGGTTGCACCTTTAAGGATTTCAGTTAATTTTTAGAGTATGAGATGGCATATTGGCAGATTACTGATGGGTTTGCCTTTCACCTATGTGCACTGGGTTTGAATCCTGAAATGTGATTCAGATATCTGACAATTTATTGTTGAGCCACACAGCATTGTAGGAAGATTTTCTGATTGTTGGATTGTTGTCGTTGTATTTGCACTTAAGTCAGAACGTCCTTCAAGCCACAGGAAAATGCCTCTCTAGGCCTATGTTGAGCAAGGCTTGTAATAAATTTATGTTTGCATTACATTACCTTTTCTTACCCCATCTTACATGTAACTTATCTTGTTTCAATGGTTTAAATTATTCTGAATCTCATAGTATTTGACAAAAATACGAAAGCTGTGTTAACTGTGTTCTCCTGATCTTCTTGCTTTCTGGTGCAGCTAGCTATTTAGAACTGCAAAACTATCAGTATGTGTTTTTTCAGTGTATGTTTTACTGTTTTTAAAAACAGGATTATTTCAAATGCCCATATGATGAAAGATGCAAGATGGATCTGTCAAATCGCCGATTTTGCAAGCGTTGTCGGTTGAAGAAGTGTTTTGAGATCGGAATGCGTAAAGAATATATCCTGACAGAGGAAGAAAAAGCGCAAAAGCGACAGAAAATTGAAGAGAATCGATATCTCAAGAAGATCTGTGTCTTAAAAAATCACAAAACGTCCAATCTTGAGTAAGACAAAATTTTATGTAAACTTCTTACTGTTTTAGAAACCATCATAATACTGTTACCTAAATTGTAGTACTTCTTTGATTTAGAATTAAAGTACCATAGTTCATTAGCAAGCAGTTGTTTAAAAACCAGTTATTCCAGTGTTTAATTTTTATACAGGTACATTATAGTAATTTTTCTATACTCTTATAATAGTTGTTCAAGGCATTGAAAATTGTCTTACAGCCCAATATTTCTGAAAGTATTGTTAGTTGTTATGTATTCCTGGTATTGAAAAATTTGGTGGAATGAGAATTTTCTAATGTTATTTTCAATTCTAGTATTTTAAGACCAGTTTTGCAGGCTTATCTGCTATGATCTCTTTAAAAGACTTTGCTGTAGTTTTACCATTATTTAAAGTAAACATTTGCTGCTTTTCTTCACACAAACTGAATTGACTGAAATCTATACATATTTTTGGTTTCGTAGCTCTGAACTATGCTGTACATTTAACCTAATGCTATGTACTGCTAATTTAAATAAAAGTAATTATTTAAATAAAAATAAATTCAATGTTAGATGAATGTAATGATACACCTGGTAGCATTCCATTTTTTGCTTATGGCCTGAATCAATTATGACACTTTCAAATTGATGTAGTCAACCTTCAACCTGATGAGTTATGAACACTATCTGCAGTTGAACTATTATTAGGTCTCCATATATTGGGAATTTACAACATGAATTCAGACATGCAGTTACTGTCGGCAAAGATTGGCAGTTACTGATATAAGATTAATGTTTTTAAGCAACTATTGAATTACTACACCTTCACTGCCTATCATCAAACAACAAGCTTCATAGATTTCTTTGGCATATTTTGGTAGCATAGTAGCTCAGTGGTTAGTGTGCTATAGTAAACTGAACAGTCTGGGTTTCAATACTGCCACAGACAAATTTATGATATTGGCAAAGTTACCGGCATCAGCTCTGTTCTAAATCATTAGTAAGATGTTGATGCAAATAAAAAGACTTGACATTGATTGAAGTTACAGACTACTTAAGGGAAGAAAATGATACTGCTGGTTTTTTGTACCAACTGCCATTCTCATATGATGGAATTTGTTTCTGTGGTGAGGCGTTTTCTGCCTCAGAATCTTGAACATTCTTGAAAGCTGATGTTCGCCGTTAATAATGGGCGTTTCTAAATCTCTTTTTAGATCAATGGAAGAAATGGAGAGCATTGAGCTGTGCGCTGTGGCAATGTCAGCACAGGTGCCATCTCCATCCACTGCGTCATCATCACCCATAGGGCCACCAATGATTGCCCAAGCCAGCCCGCAGCAGATCAGCAGCCTCAGCCCGGAGGACTCTGCTGCCATCCAGGACCTCCACGAGGCATACTTCAACTCCCTGAAGTTCTACATCAACGAGAAGGAATTGTCCCGAAACGGTGCCAATCTCTCGGATCTCGTCAACATTGCTGAGCTCAGCGTCCGTCGCGTGATTGAGATGGCGAAGAGGATTCCGGAATTCAAAGCCCTCTCTCAAGTGGAGCAGATCCACCTGCTCAAGGGCGGCAGCATCGAGCTGCTCATACTGCGCTCAGTCATGACATTCGACAAAGAGAAGCAGCACTTTCTTGACCCAGTTGATCACGAGGAAACGAGAGCTATGAAGCTTGAGCAGCTGGAACAAGCAGAGAACGGAACAGGTCTGTTCAAGGACCAGCTGAAGTTTGTCCAGTCGTTGTCCATAGACTTGAATGCCGATCTGACCACGCTCATCCTTCTGTTGGTCATTTCGCTCTTCTCTCCAGATCGGGAGAACCTGGAATGTAGGAATCTGGTTGCAAGGGTCCAGGAAAGGTACACAATACTTCTTAAGAACTATCTGGAGTCGATTTATCCAATGCACATCAGCCGAGTCCTGCTTCCAAAGCTCCTGATGAAACTCACAGACATTCGCAACCTAAACGAGGAACACACCCAGGTGCTGCTTAAAGTGAATCCAGAGGGAATTCAACCCCTGATGAAGGAAGTTCTAGATCTCTCCTCATAGGGCTTGCCTAACTTCCTGCCTGCAACGAAACGTCCAACTTGCTGTAAAACTGCTTTTCGATGCCACAAACTGATTACTGATCTTGGGTGATCTTAGGAATAATTTTGGGAAGGTGGCAAGCAAACAACAAAACAATTGGATCATACAACGAAGAAATCAGTTTCACAATTTTCGCATGAAGGCTGATGATTCAGCTTCCAGAAACATGGTACTTATGTGCTGGTAAAGAATCATTTTTGAAGTAAATGAAATTAGCCATGCGACTGCACCATAATGCCTGAAAGATCAGCTGCAGATTTGATCTGAGCTCAGCTGCCTATTTGAACCGTGTGAAATTACTGTTTTTTATGCAAGTCCCTACTAAGTAGGAATGAATGCTGGAATCTGGGAAGCCACTGCATCGAATTCAAGACGCAACTGATTCCATAAATTAATGATTAGCCGGCTGACTAACTCATTAAGTTTTATCTTTGATTCTGGATGAGAATGGAGATTGTCCGCAGCGATTCAGCCGATGCGCTTAAAAAGTGCAAGTGTTACGATGCAATCACGCTTCCTCAGGTCATGACTTAACGTTTGGCACTTGGCCGGGTGTACGCCACTGTACGTGGTGCAGATATTTCGTCACAAGAGCAGACTTCTTTGCTGCTTGATAGTTCACTTCCAACGTAGCTATTAGCTGGTAATGTTACTATGTGCTGACTTGCGATTTGATTGATCACTTATGGATTCATGTTAATGTTAGTTAATGTTAATGGTGTTGAGGGATGGTGTTAATTAGCATATGTTTATGTCGCTTACTGATGTTGAATCCTGACGCATGCAAAGCACTGTGTTAACTGGCAAGTTAATGTTAATTTGTGACAGTAGTTTCTGTTGATTCACAGTGTGGTTAGACATACCATGGATGTTTGTCGGAAAATAATGTTGTTAATGTGGCTTAATATTGAATTCTGCTGTTAATATTAGCATGTTAAAATGTGATGTTGAATATGTCAGGCAACTACTGTTAACTTTTGTTATGCTGTCAACTTGTAGGTCAATATATGATGTTAACACTTAACTGATGTATGTATATAGCTCTGGAAATTTATATAGCACCAAGTAAGGACCTCCCAATTGATCATTACTGACAGTTGGCCATCTTTCTAATCAAAATTGTCACTCATCCTTTTAACTAGTTGTTTTTAAATGTTGAACAGTGTCTTCCTCATATTGCAATTTTACTTCAGTGTGAGTAATCTTCTAAAATTATAACTCTTTTAATTAATATTTAATTATTGTGATACTCTTGCTGAAACATTTGATGAAATGACAAACTATAGGGACCTAGTTAATTATGTAAATATGCCACTTAAAAGCCTTGGATCAGATTGGAAGAAATCTAGGCTCGTTTGTACAGTATTTGAATGGGTGTGTGTGCGTGTGTGTGCGTGCGTGTGTGTGTGTTTTGTGTGTGTGTGTGTGTGGTGTGTGTTTAGGTGTGCGTGTGTGTGTGTGTGTGTGTTACTTGTGCTGTAAAGGAAGATGACATAGTCACATTTTTATTGCAAGCCATTGCCTTTAGAAACTTGATTCTTGGGTTGAAGGGAATTTTAGCTGCATCACAAAAATATGACATCCATCCTACCAATGGATGACCTATTATGTGTGTATATAAGTATCAGAATCTAGGCATTTATATAGCGCCTTTAATGACTTCTTAAAGGTACTAAAACATGGCTGTAGAAATGACCTAAAGAGCTCGCTTGAATGTATTAAGGGTCCTCATGTTCAGACCGTTCTAGCCCGAGATTTAGAACTCTAAAACATATGGGAATGTGTCATGTTCATTCTTTATTTTATCGGTGCTTTCGCCGATTGAGTGAATAACTCTATGATGGCCAATTGGGAGGTTCACAACACTTTGCCTGTCTCTGTAGAACAATTGTATGCATTGTATGTAATGTATTACATGGTAAAATATTACGTATTGAAAATAGCACTTGACTTGTATTTTACTACTTTATGCTTTTTGCTGTACTGTGAAATGTCGAATTAAGTAAGTCTGCTAGTTTATTTGGAAGTGGACAGCTAAGTAAATGTCATAGCCATAACTATTTTATTGAATTATCATATTGGAGATCACGTCTTTAGCGTCATGTCGTGACATGACATTAACCATAACCATGCCATGGTTTATGACATAGTGTTTGAATTAGAAACTGTAAGGCTTTTTGGTTTGCATACTTATTTTGGTCAGCATTTACGGACTAACTTAAAAGTAGAACATGTTAATTGTTTGATTTTCTTGCTTTTGTAACTACCCATGGTATTGGGTAATCACTTTTAAAGATTTTGAAGTGATGCAATTGAATCACTGCAGGTCCTGAAGTTTAAAGAGGAGCAAGTGGGGTGCTTGACTTTTATACTTTACAATTTTAGTAGGCTACCCTCACCCTTACCAGTTTAGGGGGCCAACTCAGTGTCTTGACTCCTCGAAACTCAGATGGGGGGCTGTGGCTCCTATGGCCTCTGGATCACACTTGAATGGGGTCAATGTTTTATGGCTTAGTCGTGCTCTCAGACTTTGTGCTTTGTTAAGGGTTTGTGACTCTAAAGCAAAATCTGTACTTGTATGCAAATTCTTTTATAGATTCTTTTATAAATCCTTTCATAGGTGAGCTGGCATAGTCAGTGTCATTTATAAGTTATGCTGATTTCTAACTTTGGGTTAGGGCTCTCTGGATTTGTCCTTTGAGTCAAGAAATACTGAAACAGTTTTACAGTTAAACCACTCCTCAGTTTGGCTTGGCCTTAGGCATACAATTACTAATTTTTTATCACGATGAGGAACCTGGCAACGAATTATCGGTTTCAAGGACTGCCTTTTAAAGTTTATTTTGATATATTAACTACGGGCAATTTATCACGTGGTTCATAACAAAGTTGTGATTGCTGTCTTGCAAAAAAGTACTTTATCAGGTCAAATGCAAGCTATGCATTGAAGCCTATTTTCACAATTTGCCTGAATATCAGTTTGGATGCCATTGTTCACTTAGCTGACTATGTATTTGTTGTGAGCAGTTGGATAACCTGGATTGCACTTGTGGTTTCAAACTTGACTTTGGCCGCGTTGGACTTACTTAAAAGTGAGACCATCAGTTGATATGTTGTGCTTGTTCTGTTGATTTCATTCTGATGTCTTTAGAGAATTTGCCATCAAAGCTTTGCAGTTCATTGCTGTGAAGTGAGATGTATGCCTGATTTTGAGAATTCTGAACACTGCTTATGTAACAGCATTCAATTTTATGATTCATTCTAGGTATTTCAAATATATTTTAACGCTACTTATAAAGCATCTTTTATATTTTGAATTTTCTGCCCGCCTTTAAGCAAAATTATCCCTCTTTTGAAATCTCCATTCATTAGAAAGGCTGCATGAACATGGTCAGATTTTGATGACATTATATGCTTTCAGTATGGACATACTGGCTGAATTGTCCTTAACATCATTAGTTGTTTCATTCACAATTAAGTGTTTGTACAGAAGAGGAAATAAAATAGTGAGCTTACTATGGCTAAAGGTACTTTTGTTTTCCCTTAAAATTAATAAGGATATGAAGCAGTTTATTGGTCACTGTACATTGTGCAGGTCAGTGTGTTTGTGTGTGAGTGTGTTTGTGTGACGGGTGGTTAGTCTTTCAGTTCTGTGCATTGAAGTCGGTGTTGAATTAGTTGGGTAAAATGTTACTGGTTTGCATTCGTCCTCTGCAGGTTTAGCCGTCTCTTGTGATCGGTTGCAATGTAGGCATTGTTGTTGTTGTTGTTGCTGCTGTTGTTATTGGCTAATTGTTTTTGACGTACTGGCTGTTCGTCTGATTAAATTCGCATTGTTTAACAAGATATGCGTGTATTCTGTAGGAAAATGGATCAGATCGTGGAATATTATTTCGGTGTTACTGATGAAGACTCCACATGCTTTAATTGTTGCTTTGTGATCAGTTTTTTGCTGGGTCACGTGTCACTATAGGCATAAGTGGAGGGGCGTGGTTTCACTAAACTTTTGGGTAACATGAATAAGTAAGCATTTCTGGAAATTACTTGTTTACAAGTTTACCTAAACCAAAGCTCTTAAATTATGTGCATTTTACAATGAAATTAATCACGGAAATATGACTTAGACAAGGGAATCAAATTGATGCAAACAAATTATACATTTATATGACATTTAGGCAAGGGAATCAAATTGATGCAAACAAGTTATTTTATTTTACACCTGTGTGAAAAATTTGGGTGTCATATATGTGAAGGTCTTTTCTGACGTGCCTCGGTTAAAAAGCCTTTGGTGCATTTGACTCCTCTGCATTCATACCACTTGGAATGGCGTCATTGTTGCCTCTCTGCTGATGTGTCAAAGTTAAAGATAGAACGGCGGAGACAGTCTGGATTTCGCTCTTCCTCGGTTGCTTGACATCGGCTGATTTCGGCTTCTAGTTGATGGATTAGAATTAGGAAACTGAAAGGACCGCAATATGTGTGACAGAGTAGCGAGCGGTTTGAGCAGTCGCCTTTTATAACGCAGACTGATTGGGTTCGACCTTCCTATGCGGCGGCTGCCGTATAAGGACTTTGAAGTGTCGTAGGCGACTTTCTTTAGACGGGAGGAGTCCAGTATATGGATGGAGATTGAGGGGGTCTAGGACAGCGAGCTCCTTAATGACTAGAGGATCGAAGGGAGCGTCGTAAGCTCCCGGGTCCGGCGCTGAGCCACGTTTGCAAACGCATTTTTGTGGAAATAAAAAAAGACCAGGAATCGAACGCACTGTAAGAGAAATCGACCTGAAAAATACTCTATTATTAATATTATATTTATATTAAATATGTATATATAATATATTGTATGACACTCGTGTCCATCAACAGAACAACGTCAAGATGCGTCAGTCAGGGAATACACCTAAAATCTGATAGATCTACACAAATCTCAAGATTCATGGTACTGACCTCGGGAGGGGGGGACCGGACCCCAGGAGCCTCCAGCCAGGTACGCCACTGCACACTGGGAGTTTGAACAAGTTGTTCACGTACAGTTCCTCAGCGCCATCGGTTGAAGCTTTGTCATTAGATAGTAGAGCTTAATAAATACATAAGTATGTATATAATAATAAAAATAACAATGATAAATAAATAAATAAAAAATAATAACAACGCCCTTTCACCTGCAGCATCATGCAGTATACTTTGAACTACTGATGCCCATATATATATCAATATCACTGGCTTCCATGTCCAGAACTTTGGCAAAATAAGAGCCTCGCTGCGTCAGGCGGCTAAGGAATAACGCATGACTAGTGAGTAGGAAGTCCGCTGAGATAATTTCTCGTCAGCCGTTCAGTCCGGTTAATTTCATCTGGATATATTTTCGCAGGCAAGATCAAAAATTCATCGGCGTTGAGAAACTTCTCAACCTAGCAATGCAGTCACTTGGAATGACCATCGATTTATGTCTTGTGCGTTATGATAACGGCGCTACAGAAGTCATTAGATTGATGCATGTATACAGTTTTATGCTGTGTATATTACACGACGGTGTGTTGAACAGCGGACTTATGTAGGAATAGATTTATGGCCATTTCGAACAGGCTTAATGTCGGATGATTTTTATCTGGTAATCCTTCCATTAGTTTATCTATAAAGTATTGTAATCGGGCATTTATGCAGCGCCAGTTAGATGAAACTCGGTGTGCTCCTGACTAGAAAACATTATGCTATGAGGGGGTTTCTTTTCCTTTTAGTGTGCGACTACACCGACTTGTTGCTGGGTCTACATCTAATGTGTTGTTTCACGTTGTCTCTTAAAGCTTTTGTGTTGAACATGTTACAGGAAGCGTGTCTAACTGTAAGCAATATGATTGATTAATGATTAATTAATCACAAGATATGATTAATTAATCACAAGACGGTGTGTTATTTATACTGGTTTCAGAAAATCGTTGATTGATCTATCATTAGACAGACAACCACAGGAAACCAAATTTAATGACTGGAACAATTATAATTATTACGGAAAGCTACGAAATTGATGATCACAAAGTAACTAAGTAATTTAAACTAATTAACTGTTAATTAACCGTTAATTAACCGTTTACGACCTTTCATGTAGTGGTGAAGGTCAAGAAGAGCGAACAACGGTCAAGCATTTAATCGAAAGCTTTTATAATAATTATTTTGACGAAGGAGTCTCCACCCCACCTAACCGCCCCTCCACCGCTACCCCATCACCACCACAATCGTCCCTCCAACTGTGTCAAGGGACAAGTAGCAGGAGACGCCGTGGTTCTTTAATGGCTAATAGCGCATTGTGTGTCACTGGCGGGCCAAGGCGAAGAGAAAGCTTTCTCAGTTGTTCTTGCATTCTCTCTGTCTTGCTGCCCTGCCTGTCTGCCTGTTTGTCTGCCTGTCTGTCTCTCTCTCTCGCTATATATATATGCATCTAGCTATCTGGTCTCTTTCTATATATATATATATACATCTAGCTATCTGGCTATCTATGTATGTATCTCTCTTTGTGTGTGCCTTTTAATATCTAATGTTTCTCTCGTTCCTTGTGTTTTTCTATCATTGGCTCGAGTCGGCCTCTCTATTTGCCAGTTGCGTTCGCTTCTCACTCTGTCTCTTTCTCTGTCTCTCTGTCTCTCTGTCTCTGTCTCTCCCTATATATATGTGTGTGTCTCTCTCTCTTCTTGTCTCTATGCCTGTGTGTGTCTCTTTTTGCCAATTTCACACTTTCTTTAGTCTTTACTCTGCACGCCCTCTAGTTCCCTGACAATGACATCCTCATAAAGTCTAAGCGGACAGTCGTCGTTTTGTCCGTATATAAGCCGTTCTTCCATTGGCCTCCAGAAACCTTCCTTCGAACGATATGTGTCCTGTCTTGGCCAATGGACGTCCATTTTGAACGCACGTCAATCAGGTCGCGACCAACCCTTAAGCTTTCGTCTAACCCCATCATCGATAGCTGATCTTTGTCTCGTTACCCGTTTGTTACTTTCTTCCCATGGGGCTCCTCCCTCAATTTCAGTGGCCAATTGGAAAGTAGCATTTGAGATTAGCGATTTGCTTCATTTGCTTCTCATGTGTTCTCTATAACTGGTTACATCGGTCACAGCAGCATCGTCGTTGTTTCATCCCAGTGGCCGACATTCGCTTTGTTTTGAACCATCGCCAACAGCTAGATTTAAATTACTTTTCGATAGGTGGTCCCGTTTCAGTTTCCAATACAAACTATAGTTGAAAAATCTTAATTCTTGTCTTCTGTGAGCAGAATTAAAACTTTATTGTTATGCTAGATACGTACGTAGGTAGATGCATAGGTGCTACTTCTGAAACTATTACTAGGAAGATGCAGTTCGATTGCTGAGAAGGAATCGGTGTTAGAATTTTGAATACCTCGTGCTTTGCACTTTGACGACAGGAATTTCGAGTAGGCTACTCTGGAGATGGCGTGCAAGGAAACTAGAGAGAAATTGAAATCGAAATCGATTAGTTCTGCTTCAGACGAGGAAGCGAAAAAGATGAATATTGTCGATCAGCGGCGTCAGTCATCGTCACCTGCCTCTGTACCCGCAGCAGCCGATCGTCGAGAGAACGTCTTAATGGAACTGGAATCAGAATCAGAAAAGACATCCAAGTACCCGGATTACTGTAGGACTATCACTATAACGGGTCAGATTTGATCAGATTACAATTTACACACGCTGGGGCTTACGAAAGATTGTAATGTAACGTAGTTTATGAATTATTTAGCGCCAGTCTACACAGGTAATCAAGAGCGCTTTATCAGATTATCGTGTAATCGTAATCGTAAACTCGAGAATTTCTAAAGCGCTACTAAAAGCTAAGCGTATGGCACCAGCTAATTCAGGAGCGCTGCATCAAGTCAGAGGGGTCGCCCAGAGATACCGTGTGAAGAACAAAATCCGGTTGCCAGAAGACCAGAGAACAGAGGCTTTCTGTGATTTTTGAAAGCGATGTAATGCGATAAATAATTTATATATAAATGCAGTAAAATATGTCAGTTTAATTCAAATTCAAAATATAATTCAAAACCCTTAACTGGTGCAACAGGTTTTAATAATCTGTATTTTCCTTATGACAGATTCAAACGGATTTGTCAAGGAATTGGTTTTTCCAAAGGCCCTTGACCTCGACCGACCAAAGCGAGCACGAACGACGTTTACAACGGGACAACTACAACAGTTAGAGATAGCATTTCAAAAGAGTCAGTATCTCGTCGGAAGAGAAAGATTGCAGCTCGCTCAGTCACTCCAACTGTCAGAAACGCAGGTAGGTCTAATAGTATTGGACATGTTTGTTAGAAACATGTGTAACATATAGGCCTAATATCTAGTATCTCAGCTGCCCTGTTTAGCTATACATTGGTTAGAGCATACGTCAAAGCGCCTCTATGCGCGAGGATGCCGGTTCGCATACCGATAGTGGCTTATTTCAGAGATTTTAATCTCGAGCTGGAAGCGCCTCTGAGTAGTTTGTTCTGTAAGAAGCGCTATATAAGTTATCAAATACAAATCAACGGTTCATACACGGGGACCTTAAACGACGTGGCCCCCATTCAAATGGGCAACGGTGGTGAAGGGTCCAACCCGACAAATCCACTGAGAAATGAGCAGGGGCGAGGCCATACGGTCGATATAAAAAACGTACATTTACATTTTATGAGGAACATAAAAGCTATGTTAAGCATCTTGATACAAACATAAGCCCTACCAGTATTTAGATAGCTTTTACTTGCATCTGACAAGCGCACATGCTTTCCATTGCATATAAACGATTATATACATATTTGAAATATATCCGCCTATAACATAAGCATATGTAATCGTCGTTCATGCACAACTTGTCATGGGAATAGTTGTCATGGATACAACTGAAGTGGTACTGTGACTTTTGTAGGTCAAGGTTTGGTTTCAAAACCGGCGCACGAAGCACAAACGTGACCTTCAACAGAAACCAGACGAACTGCCAGGCGCATGCGCCGAGAAAACCACATCCGGTAGCATGTTCTGTCTTTTACAGGGTGAACCAGGTGCTCCGTCCGCCCCTGCGATCATGAACTTTATGTCTTCTTGTCCTGCCATGTCTTCGAACCCTAGCCTTCTTACTCAGAGCGCTGTTCAGTCATTTGCCTTACCGTTCCAAACACATTGCCCACCACGTATGATGCCAAATTTCTATCCAACGTTGAATTTTTGATCGTGATAAGATCAAGACAAGGTGAAGATATTACGATTATGGTAGCAGTGCGCATTTGTGATGTTCTTAGAAGTCGCTATATAAATGGTCAGATAGGTAAACACAACGAGGACTTGGGGTAAGCGCTTAACGTAGAATTTTCTTGGAAAGAGCTGCCATTGATATAGGCCTATTGGAATTTGAGCCATGTACCGGATTAAGAAATCGGAGCATCCTCTTTAAAATGTCCTCTATTAATACATGCATTAAGACTAAGAACGTTTACCACCTAGGTTTGTTGGCTAAGCTATTCTTTTTGTTCAGTACTCCTACACGCACAGCTTTCAACAAAGATACATTTCCGAGCAGGTTGAAACAGTACTGTTGGACGATAAGGAAAACTGAAAAAGAGTACCCTGTTAAACACGTACAAGAACGAGTTTCAACATTCAAGACTTGACAAGACTTCCATAACAACACCCTGAAGCCTGGCTGCATGTACACATAGTGTTAAGCCTTTATGTAAACGGACTAATCCTTTCAAACAACGTCTTTGGTTTGCAAACCGGTCGTGGCTTTTTCCGAGATTTGAGTCTCTGGCTAGCACGGTTCGTACACAGGGACCTTAAATGGCGTGGCGGCCATTCAAACGGGCAGCGGTGGTGAAGGATCTCACCAGATAAATTCATTCAAAAATGAGCAGGGTCGAGGTCATACGGTCGCTATAGAAAAACATGCACAGACCCATTAGTCTAAGCGAAGCTCCTACCGAAAACTTGTCTAAAGCCAATATTTAACAAATGACTGTCGCCTTATTTTTCATCTTTATTGGAATTTGGTTTCAAGCCAATATTTGATAATGACTTTCGCCTTCTTTTGCGTCTTTATTCGAGTTTTGTTTGAAGTCACTAATAATTTACATATGACTGACTTTTGCCTTATTTTGTTTCTTTATTCGACTTTTTATACATGAAATTGTGAGTGCCTGTGAACCAATATTTATTCAACCAAGTTGCTATGATTAATAAATGAAGTGGGCAAAACGAGCTCCAGTTGCACGTATTCGTAATAGGCGAAACAATTGACAAAATACAATTTTGGGTCGTTGACGACGAATTGCTTTTAAAAGTTTTAAGAAAATTGCGAACGTTGTCATTTTGGTTGCGGGTCTTGACTTGCCATTTTCAGCTGGCTTATCCACCGTCGGCAGTATCTATGATTCAGTGGACTGACCTTCGTGGTATTGCTATGATCATGGCTTGGTTTTGGTGCGCAATCGGTTGTGCATTAGACACCGGCGCTATAGAAGTTGCTAATTAAAAACAATGATGACTATGGTAGTGGTCGATGACCTCCCTGGATGAGTTGAGCGTGTCGAAGAAACTTCGGATGTTCTTGATGATAATACACGGATTCTTGTGGAGGTGGCTCTTTATGTAAAGCTTTACGCTGATGCATTAAATGCTTTGTTCTTACAGTTCAGTAATTGCCCCAGTCAATGACTCATAATACGCTGTCATCATCTTCAGTATTATCATTGCTGTCAGTAGACTGTCGACGATAGAAGACCATTCGCACCATTGTTCGCTCCCTATGTAACACCTGCACTTAACCCATCATTATGGTCAACCCTTAAACTGACCTCTAAGTGCTTCGCCAAGTGCAATTGAGGGAAGTCGGATGCTGGGGAAAGTTCTCCTGTCTACTGGAGCACAATAAAAGCTCTTCTGTCCAAGAATGGTAATGTCTTAATGACGAAATTGTGGTTCAAGGATCAATTGAATTGAACTGAGTCGTATGAATGTCAGTAATCACTAGACTATTTGTATTTGCTAATGCGGAATTCAATGTACTTCTTCGATGAAATATGCATACTTATACCTAAATAGTTGTTAATGTAGAAAAACAGTAGTAATCCATTATATTAATACGTGTATTATTCTATTTAATACTCAATACATGTATCCGATATTCTATCATCACATAATATTCTATTGATATTTATTAGGTGTATCATTCTATTTGGTGTGAAAGAAAACTAACAGAATAAAATGGTCACAGATATAAAGAGAAAATGACAAAGGGAGAATTAGAAAGAGAGGACGATAGAAAAGGAGACAAAGAGACGGAGACAGACAGAGACTAACCGCAGCGACAGATAAAAAGATAAATCGCCGCCAACAATTGTTGTTTGACTAAATTAATTGATTGGAGGGAGTTCTCCTAAAGCCACCTCCGACTGATTTCTTGAACCTCCTGCCAGAGGCGTTGATTAGGAGGCAGGGCAGAGAGTGAGGAGAAGGCGTATGCCTATAGGGAGGGCAGGGGCCAAGCTGTATACGATCAGAGGCAACTCGTATGCATGGGTTCAATTCTCCCACCTGCGTCGGAAATTCGGGTGTGGGTAACGAAGATGGGGCGTTTGAGAACAATGGGAAGGCGGTGTAGAGGCAAAGATAGGTGAAGCCCATGTGTGTGATGTGAGGAAGAGGAAGAGGAGGAGGTGGAAGAGGAGGAGGTGGAAGAGTAAAAGGAGGAAGAAGAATAGGAGAAATTCAATGGTCAAAGATCAGGTTCCAGCTGGGCTATGTAGGAATCCAAACCTTTGTTAAATAACTTTAACCATCTGTCCGCAATTCAAATCTTGTCCACGTCTGCGTTGCTATAGCTCTTGGTCAATTGACCAATTGATCGGTTGGTCAATTGATCAGCTGGTTAATTGATCAGTTGGTCTTGCCATTTCGAAACCACTTCTCCACTTACTTATGTATGTGTATGTATATGTAATAGAAAGACCAGATAGCTAGGAATTTGTAAATTCCGCCACTGCCTTTAGTCGGGCTTAGTCAGTCCCAAGCCTGGATAAAGTAGGAGGGCGACGCTAATCATCTTCGTAATGACACAGCATGGTTAAACAGAAATTACATAGCTTGGTATTCAGTGCAAGTATTTAGCAATTGGGAGGTTTATATGTGGTTGAGTTTTAGCTCAAAACATTATTTTGTCGCATGGTGAAATGAGGCGAATTATAATAGGCCTATATGACAGTTTAATTGTTATAAAATTATACATGTAGCACTACAAATTGCTTTCGATAGAATGCCAGGCTACAGATAAGTAGCAGCTAGAAATAATACACCGTCTTGTGCATTTTTAAGTTAATTATCTTAACTTATTATTCATTAACAAACCGATAATTAAAATTATCTAGAAGTTATGAGATTCAGTCCGCACGTGAATTTTATGGAACTGCTATATGTGAGCTACTCCGATTAAATTAGATTAGATTAGATTAGGTTAGATTAGATTATGCTTGCAGGTTGGCTATTAATTGATCAAAGCATAGCTTTTTAACTTTCGTGACCGTTTGTCGTAAAAGCGACAAACCACGACTCATTCATAATTAGTAGCTCATCATTTGCCATTAACTTATCATTTTAAAATAATAGAAATTAATCACTTAAAGCAAAGTCATAATTTGACAATAATCTCATCAAATTACGATTCAATCGTCGACATTCATTAACTCATCATTTGCATTAACTCATCGTTTTAAAATAATTAAAATTAATGATTTAAAACAGTCATCATTTAAAAAAAATTAATCTCATCAAAAAACGATTCCATCGTCTGTATTCGTTAACTCATCATATGCAATTAACTGCAATCACGTCCTTATCGAGTGGCATCCTTATCAACTCAAGAGATCTCCGCTGATCCAGGCACCAGAGGGCGTCTCGACCACACGAGTCGCAGCATGCGTGCAGTGCCCCCAATCGAAATTACCTTCTCTTATCTGGATGCAGAGGGGCATAAAAAGAGTGTCAATCGGAGCTCCACTGCTGGTCCTGCGGCTGGTGCCAGACACGCATTGGCGCTCGTCATGCTTGAGTGAGTTTCGTCTCTTGCCGTCGCGCAGATTGCACAACCTGCAATTATAACGGTTTGTTAAGATGCTAAAGCAGCGAGCAGATATAATCGCTACGCTGGCTAATGACTGTCAAAGTCTTTAGACAGACATAGGAACAGAGACACCCACAGCCAGACACAGGCAGAAGTACAGACCAAGATAAAGAATGAGACATTCATGGAAATGCATTAACAGGTTGACAATAGCACTCTCTTCGCATTGTAGAATAGGGACAACGTCGTGTAATACTCCATGTCTTGTGGCGCGTGACTTGGAGCGCGGGTCTCCCACGGCGACGGAGGCAGCGGGGGCCAGAGTCCCTACCCTCCACAATTGATGGAACGGCAGACTTTCCTTCCTTCTCTCTTTCTTTCACTACGTTCAGTCATCGTTGAGTAACGAATCGCAGATGACAAGCCAATTGAAGCTTCAACGGACGTGGAACCTGTCCAATAACCAAATTAGCGAAAAATGATATGCCAAATGGTGCGAATGGGTAGGGCGACAAACGTAGGGTAGGGGGAGTCGGTGAAAGGAAGGAGGGTGGAGGGGAGAAGGATGAAGGGAGAAGTGGAGCGGGGAAGGAGGAGGACAATAGCCGATCAGAAGAATCAGGGATAGACGCCCGATGGTGTCATCTAAGACACATCTTGGACGGACACCGGGTACGAATTTCGCAGCTTCTTATATAAATGCAGGTATCAACGGCATGACTTGTGCTAGCGGCCTAAGGTTATATGAAAGTTTGTACTTGATATGTAGAGCAGGAGGAGGAGGAGGAGGAAGAGGAGGAGGAGGAGGACTAAGAGGAGGAGAAGGAAGAGGAGGAGGAGGAGGATAAAGACTAAGAAGAAGATGAGAAGGAGGAAGAAAAGAAGCAAAAGAAGATCAAGACGAAGCAGAAGAAGTAAAAGAGGAGAAAAAGGAAAAGATGAAGGAGAAGAACAAGAATAAGAGCTAGAACAAGAAGCAGCAGCAGCAACAGCAGCAGTAACAGCAACAGCAGCAGCAGCAGCAGAAGAAGAAGATGATGATGATTGTGATGATGATGAAGAAGAAGAGGAGGAGGAAGAGGAGGAAGAGGAGGAGGAGGAGGAGGTCGAGGAAAAAGAAGAAATAGAACAGCAACGACAAAAACAACAAGAAGAAGTAAATTTCATTGTTATTTGCCTATACCTTCAATCTGCATATGTGATTATCTTGTGCACATGAGGTACATAAGCTAGATCACTTGTTAGTAGACTCCAACTGTCCGTCTCTTCGTTACCTCATTACACTTACACTTTCACTCGCTAATTCGCGGGCTCACGAATTCCGTTTCTCCTTCTTTTCTTTCATTTCTGCGTTGTTTTCGCCCTTACTTCCTCCTGTAATGCGCTCGGCATTCCTCGTTTTATGCATTTCAGTGATCGCCTCATAAACACACCAGTTATTCATTCGCGCTAGTAATTCTAAGCATCCGAAAAATGGCGGAGAGAAAATGCACAGAGAGGAAGACAGACAGACAGACAGACAGACAGACAGACAGACAGACAGACAGACAGACAGACAGAGACAGAGACAGAGACAGAGACAGAAGGAGAGACAGAGACACAGACAGACACAGAGAGACAGACAGACAGACAGAGACATACAGAGACAGAGACAGAGAGAGAAGGAGAGGCAGAGACACAAACAGACAGACAGAGCAAGAAAGCAAGATAACAAATAGGTAAGTAAGTAAGCAAGTAGATAAGCAACTCAAATGAAATTTCGTTAGAAAAGAACATGCGGCTACACATCTGAATAGCTTCCAACGAAGAGTAATATCATTGATCTTAGAACATGTGTTAACGTCGATGGCAACAACGACGACGACGACGATTATGATGAAAATTTATAAAAAATTCATTGTGCTTTATTTAGTACAACATGAAAAAATAATTACTACAATACGTTTTGAAAAATGCATCAACATAAAGAAAACATAATTGAGCAAATCGAGTTGAAGCGACGATATAAAAAGCTAATCGTCAACTCAAGAATTACCTGAGTACTCAAAGGAAAGGCTTTGCTTATAGGATAGTGAAGATGTCGTGCAGTGAACCTAGCCTGCCGTGGAGTTCGTAGATACCCCGTCGAAGGCAACTTCACTGCCTTGCACAGCTTACTATGTGGATGAAACTTTGTTCCTTTCGCATCTGTGTTGGGTTTTAAAGACGGCACCCGTTTGACCCATCTGAGTAATATTTTACACTATATATCGATAGAGCCAAATAACTAAATGCAGACAGTGTATTCATAAAATAATGGAGTGGGCCTATATAGGTGCTGCCGTAATCGTAAGCTCGAGATTTCTACAGCTCCCAACGAAAGCTAAGTCGCGGAAGCCAGCATATTCACAGGCGCCCAGTCAAAACAAAATCGAGAGGCAGGAAGGGTTCTGTTCCAGGTCAAGATCTAAGAGTCGGGAAAGCAGGCAGTCAGACGGCTCTGGTGTATGGTGTTTAGAGTTGAACCGGAAAGTGAGATAAGGGGAAGAGGAAGAATCAGGATATAGGATTTGTACATGGAACAGAGTTTCCCTATTTGAGATATGCTATATGTTTTTATCAGTTACATCTTTCTTGAACATATTTGTTAGGTTTCGATATATTTGATATCTTTCTTGTTTTCGTTTTTGTTTAAATTTGTGTGGGTCCCTTCTTCTGTTTTTCTTTGTTTCTGTGTTTTCAATTTTCTCTTGCTTTGCTTCATTCGTTTATATCGATGAAAAAGCCCGTAGGCAAGCAGAAAACGTTAATTACAGTGAACAGTGCACAAGCTATTCAATCAATCAATAGTTCGATCGATCGATCGTTCCTGCGTTCGTTCGTTCATCCATTCATTGATTAGTTATTTTAATCGTACGTTCGTTCATTCAAGAAGAAGTGGAGGAAGAAGAAGAAAAGGAAAAGGAAGAAGAAAAGGAAGAGGAAGAAGAAAAGGAGAAAGAAGAGGAATAGGAAGAAGAAAAGGAGGAGGAAGAAGAAAAGGAGAAAGAAGAGGAGGAGGGAGAAGAAAAGGAGGATTAAGAAGAAAAGGAAGAGGAGGAAAAAGAAAATGAGAAGCAAGAGGATAAGGAGGAGGAGGAAAAAGAAGAAACGTTTTCTGTAGTTGCCGGAATTTGAACCCGAGCTCATGGGTTGACGGTTCAGCCGACCAGCGCGCTAATTAATAGACTGCTATATATAAATCGGTGTAAAATAATTGTGCTCGAGTATGCTCACATCATTCGAAATTAATATAAAAACTTAAAGCACCTAAAATACAGAGTTGTGATTCTCCGGTTTGTCGAAAGAATAAAGAAGGCAAGGGTTAAGGACTACAATTCTCGCAATTTCACCGAACGGTTCTTTGAATACTTAATTGAATGACGCACTCGAACTGACGTCCGTACTAGTCTTAGTTGGAATCCTGCGTGATACTTGATGCTCTCCTCAGACCAATAAAGAACCGTAGCTGAAAGGAATTTAAGGAATTGGACGCTGTGACTTTTGGTACTGTATTTTCTCAGCAAGGGCCGAACTATACAAGAACAGACAGACAGTTAGGACTCAATGTAACCTGGTGTTGAGGGTAAACCGATTTTTGTAAACAATTTATGATATCTAGAACTAGCTTTCCCTCGCAGGGCATTTGCGCAACAGTTCAGCAAAATGTCTCTTCTGGAAAAAATTCTTTTTGCTCCCCGCAAGCCATGAAAGCAACTGCCAGTTTAAAGAACTTTACCCCAACAAGTTGTCTTTTCTAACAACCCTTTTTGTGAACATATTATTCGTCAGGTTGCGCCAGCGTCATCATCACATACTGACAGCCGGACCACGGATGCGCCTTAGGCTATTAATATTACACAGATAACTATATAGTGGATATCAAGTATATAGTATACCGGCGTCACCTAGCGAATTCAGCTGTAAGCTTTCTCAGTATGGGTAATGGACGAGGACAGAGTGTAGCTCTTAAGCGTCGAGATAATCGAAGTGATGTCGCTGCATCTTATTGTATAATGGCGTCGATCTGCTAAGAACTTTGGGGGTTATCCAAGTAACAAAGGTAATACATAAATTTGCCGACAAAATTTTGAGGACCTTTTCTAAGTCATCTGGGCTTTTGATGCGGCACAGTGATCTATCGGTAACGCCTTTGGTCATTGATCATGCGGTTGCGGGTTCGACTCTGTGTAACGACCGTGGGCAATTTGCTTGTGCATGCCGTGCCTCTGTCACCAAGCTGTATAATTTGGTACCGGCGTAAGCTGGGAAGTCAACGGTAAGTCCTGCGAGGTACAATAACAAGAGAAATTATCAGACAGAACGTTGTTTATGGTTCTGCACGTATCGTCGTGCGCGAGGTACGGTTTACACAGTATGTTCATCATTCACGTTAAATCGTCTCCCTCCTCCTTCTCTACGTTCTCCCCCTCCTCCTCCTCATCATCTTTTGCACCATCATCACCACCACCACCACAACGCCGCCGTCATCTCTGGTTGGCATTGGAGACGAATTTCGCAAATCAGTATGTCTGTCTGTCTGTCTCTTTCTCCTCTCTTCAAGTGCGGGGGTATCAAGAGCATGACTTTTGCTCAATGTCTATGGGGTCATATGACAGTTTGTATTTAAAAACATACCACTACCACCACCGCCGCCGACGAAGCAACCACCATCAGAATCACTACCACTACCACCACCAACAACAACAACATCAACGCTGCCACCACCAACAACAGCTATAACAGCAACTACGCCACTGCCACAACCGCCGTTACCATCGATCGAGTAGACACACTAGTGCAATTGTCTAAAGCAAAGAGCTTTTTGTCAATGGGTCCAATGTTTTTGCATCCGCTCACCATCCGACTCCAACGACAGTTTGAACAAGCCCATTCTTCGTTGTCTTAATCGGGCAAATGGGTAATGAACAGGATGAAGGGGAAAGTATACGTTCCGTGTTACCATTTCCAGATCGCTCGATTTGCTGCCAGCTTCCCACAGAAGAGGTGCATCGGTTACCGGTAGGACACGTGCGCAAGTGCTGTGCAGGGGAAGTTTCGCGAAGCTCAAGCTGATGGGAACTGTGCCAGTTCGACATCGCATAGTCATTGTATTCTATTCTGCAGGCGGGCGGTGTAGAATAGGGCACCGTAACACTGTCAAAACATCAGGCACGATGAGTACCAATCTGCTTGGTCCATGCATAATTACTTTATCTATAGGTACCAGTGGCGGCTCTACAGGGGGCCAGTGCCCCCAACTGAGTGCCTGGCCCCCAGTGGCCCAAGAATTTTAACCCGATCATTTATAAGATCAGATTTTTTTTTTATTTTTTCACAGGCGCGATTTACTTACTTGCTTAGGCGCTTACTAACCTCTTATAATGATATAATATCTATGCTCTTAATACTGTAAATGACGTATGACGCCGTCAGCTCAGCCTTTTCCGATCAGAAAGATGGTTCGTAATCGTAATCGTAATATCGAAATTTCTACAGCGCTCAACGAAAGCTAAGTCGCGGGAACCAGCTTATTCACAGGCGCTCAGTCAAAAGGTTGTATAAAGGCGGTTATCCCTCGTGGAAATTCTGGTTTATAAGTTTAGTGAATTTGCTGCAAAATGAGCGATATTCGGTAGATGTTTAATAATCCGAAGACAAGGGCAAGATTTAAAGATGAATCTGTAGCAGAGTGCAAATGAGCGTTCTGCGCCGATTTTACATGCATCTGTGACTTCAGGGAACACAAAATGCGCAGTCACGCCGATGACGTCATATAATTCGAAATGACTGCCGGAAATACCGATGAGTCGGAGGTTAGTAATCGAAAGTTTATTATTACCGTTTACCGACATCACACACAACCAACAGTCATAGGCCCCAAGAAAAACATGTAGTATCAGGGACCGCTTTCTTTTGGTCGTGGCTTTGGCTTGTTATTGCCCTGCCTATACTGTGATTGGCTGTAGTTGCCGCTAAGATGAATCTCTTCAAGTTAAATACTATTTGCAAAGACTAATTATGTCGAAAGTTACTGGAAAAGAGCAAAACTGATGTTCAACAGGATGAATGGCACGCAAACAGAACTGATTCTAAGCTACCTGAACGAATTCATGAGGCGTCAACGTTTTGGAAGAGCATTTGAATTAGGCATATCCGCTGAAAGAACAGACTGGTCGTATCTTGCATCATATTTGCGAGATCCCAGGTAGTGACAGGAACCACGGGGGAGAGTGATTTGGACCGTCCATATTTCTTAACCATAATGTACATAGTTGCATTTCATTCGGTTTGCTGAGTTGCTGCATTAAAATTAAGTAAACTGCAAAATGATAATTCGTTGTTAACTGCAGACATTTCTCAGATGAAAGAACATCCTGGAACTTCGTTTCCAACGTAGACTAAGGATGAAAGACGCAAGCCTTCAGGTCCCAGTGACTTGTCTTCAACACCTGACGATGGGCCGGCCATCTTCAACCCATGTTACAACTGTATCCGCAGAAAGAACAGACTGGTCGTAAACGCAGTTTTAGATCTGACAGGTTTGCATTGTGTGCATGATAAGAATATTCAGAAATAACAGATGCTGCCTTTTGCTTTGTATGCCGCCAGATTCCAGTTTTAGGTAAAGAAACTGAAGCAGCATATAATTAAGTAGGGTTTAATAAATGGAAAAAAGCACATGGTACTGGTTGTGGCTTTCAAAAGCACTCAGTGTGACAGCCATGTTAATTATAGATGATTATTTGGACTGAGTTTAAAGCACTGAAAAGTAGAAATGTAGTCAGTGTAATTCGGTTGTAGATTGAAGCTGCTGCTAAACAAATAAGCGAGAATAGGCATTATGTTAAAACTGTTGCTGAGACTTTATTACTTACTGCTACACAAAGTATGGGACAGAGGACATAGGGAAGTAGCTGTTAGACTTGGCGGAAATCCTGGTAATTTTAGGACAATTTTACAGCTAGTTATTAGACATGACAATTCAGTATCGAAAAGTTTTACAATTGGGTCACTAGTTAATCGCTACACTAACAAAGGCATCCAAAATGAAATCTTGGTTATACTGGCAGACATGGTTAGGGAACAGATAATTTAGGAGGTTAAGGAATCTGTTTATTTTTTCTATCCTTGCTGATGAAACCAAAGATATTAGTAACAAGGAACTACTATCTTACAAATAAGAAAGTTAATAAATGCTTTATTGATTTCAAACCTGCAAATGGATTAGATGTCCAGTCATTGTCAGGGCTTATTATAGACACCTTGCAGTCATATGGGTTAGATATCAGTTCATGTTTAGTAGGTCAAGGTTTTGTTTGTACTAGTGTAATGAGCAGTGTAAATAAGGGTGTCCAGCAGTTGGTAAGGGTCCATTAGCCACTTATATTCATTGTTATGCACATGAATTGAATTTGATATTAATTGATGCTTGTAAATCTGTTTCAGAAGCCAGGGATTTCTGCATTACTCGAAAGGTTATATGTTTTTACTTCAATAACAAACTTGCACTTCATTCAGTCTATATATTGGTGATATTTCACATGTTTTAAATAAAGTGATTCTGGTAGCTCCAATTTAGAGATCTTGTCAGAGCACATCAAAATTTACTGTACAGATGTTAGCATCCAACTGGCCTCCCCTTCAGGTCCTGTGGTTCCCCTAAGCCCCCTGTTGGGAACACCTAGAGCCTCCACTGATTGGTATCGAATCGAACCGTTCCAGTTCGAATGGTTGGTAGTGGAAAAGGATGAATGAGATGGCAGGAAGAGGAAGAACGGAAATTGCTGGGCAAAACTTGACTTTTGAGTTTTTTCGGTTTGCATAACTTGTTTATAAAAGAATGGGTACGAAACCGCGGATGATATTAAATGCGTATGTCGTGACACTCATGCCATCTTCACGGACGCTCTGATATCATTTTCATTAGACATAATCTGTGCTAAACTGCGTGCGGAAAACGTTTCAAGGTTTTGACTTGCCAGTATTTGAGGTATCACCTCTTTAATGACTTGTTGAAACATGAAGTCATCCTCGAAGTATAATGTAAATTTTCTCAGAGTCTGGCCCTGAACCAAACCTTACTCGACACAAATTTGAGATTTCTGAGCGCTAAAGGGTCGTGACCCTTGATCGACATATTTAGTGTAGTAATGGTTTTACCTAGCTATCGCATAAACCGTACATTTTTGTTATCAGTATTGTCAGATGAAACATTACTAGTGACAAGGCTTCCATCAGTGTCGCTCGGTAAATCATTACCTCTATCAGTCCTCACAACCGTCATCGATTTCAACATCATCTAGCTCCGATACATTGCTGCGGTCATCACGGTCTACATCATCATCATCACTATCGTCATTTTCAATCCATTCTGATATCAATTTACTAGCATTAGCAGTGGATAACCTTCGAGACATCTTACACTTTAATTATCAATAAAACTGGCTAAGATATAACGTCACTCACATGATCATGCATCAAAAATAACTAAGATAAGAAAATTAAATCAAGCAAAATTCATCTAGGAGCAGATACACCAAAGAGCATGGCATATCTCTAAAGCTGTAAAACAGTGCAGCACAAATACTGATGGTGGGGTGAAAAATTCACCACAGGTTAGCTTATAAAGGTTAAGAACACCTAAGGGTTGGTGTCTGGCAAACTTAAGACTGAAAGGTTTAAGGTAGGCTAATGTTTGTACATGAGGAACCACAAAGATCCAGTTTGATCTGATAAAGATCAGATCCAATCTAATCTGATCTGATCTAATGACTTCTATAGTGACATCATGATGATATAAAAGGCATCAGTTCATAGTCACATCAGGTGAAGCTGTAGTAAACAATCATAGTCAATGCAACAAATTACCTTTTGTCATAATTAGCGTTCTCTGTTTGCCAGCTAATTCTGTTCCCTGAGAACTCTTTATAAACTTTATGAAAGACTCGATCAGAGATTCTGTAAAAGTCCTGCTGGAGGTTCTCAGGTTGATTTCATGTAACTCCATCACATATTTTCTCATTAGAACTTCATATCTTTCACGGATTTGAAGTTCGTCAGCACCTTCTGTCAGAAAATGGGAAGCCATGTCAAGGATCTTGTGAATAATGAGTGGTGGCATCACATTCGACGCTGATGTGGTTAGATTATCATGTGACAGCACAATTGTCGAGCACATGTTCACGAGATACTGTGGTGGGTGGCTTTGCATATGTGACACCGTATTTCTCTTTGTTTGAACGTGACAGCTCTGTGACTCATAGGATTGAAGCCCATCTAAGATTAAAAACAAATCGAAATGCTAAATTGGAAGTACTTTGAGACATACAACAGCTACTTATAACCAAATTTAGCAGAAAAAGTTTGATTAAAAAAACAGAAGGGCTCTGTTAAATGCTGTGGCACAATAAAAGTTGAACACTGATAAGACTTCCAAACTTTAACTTAGGCCTATGCCGTTTACATGATGTATTCGCTTTATGGTGGACTACAATCGTGAGGAAAATTCTGATTGTGTCTCGCACAACTGGTACGAGTAAACTAACCAAGCTCAATGAATTTATGCCAAGTGTTAAGATTTCATTTGCTGGCATTGTCCCATCACATTACCTGCAATTGAAAATGAGCACTTCCCATGCATTCCACTATTGGTTGAATAAGACCCTTTTTACTAAAACCTTAACTCTGGGCAGGCTTATCCCTGTTTCAAATAAGTCTATAGGAGAGCATAGTGAGTCAGAATTCTTGGAAAATGTGTGGCATTTAATTGTATTCATCAATAATTTTAAATCAAAGGTTATTTTATACAGTGTTAAATTATACAGAAAATTAGTATGGGGTAGAGTAGCAAAGAGTTGGATGAAATGAAATTGGATAGGGTAGTGTTAAGTGAAGTAGTTTGGAGCAAGATGAAGTGAAAAAGGATCACACAAAGGTGGTGGAGCCACAGCTATTGTCCGGGATCACTTTACCTCATACATCTGAGCGCATGGGTCCTGTTACAACTGGGACATCACATTTTGCATGTTTACCGTAATAGTCAAACCAGAACTTTAAAGTGTGCATTCATATTTGCTGCAAAAGGATTCGATTTTCAACATAAATAAGACAACATATGATACAAAATTCAAAATTATCAGTGGCCGGGACTCTGCCTCGGACTTCACTAGGGTACTAAGGGCGATCTGCTAGACCACAGGTTAGAAACCTAAGGTGCTGCAGGCATTCCCACCACCACATCTTAGGGGCCACACTCTAGAATCCCCAACTTTTCAGTAGCCTCCACCGCCTTGGGAAGGATCTATTAGGGTAAGGCAGGGTACAGTGAGGTAGGGTGGGGTAAAGCACAGTATGGTAGCTTAAGGTAAGGTAGCCTACATACATGAGAATTGTGAAAACTGAACTTACTTTGGCTGTGCTGCAGCATTTTTAATGCATTTCAGTTGTACGTTTTCATTTTTGTTCTCTTCTTCGAAGAGGTAACTTTCTTCCGAGTTCTGCTCTGCGGAGTCAGTGACAAGATCACTCATGGTTAGAAAATTTTAAGTTAGACCAAAGAATCCGCACCTTCTCCTTTATCTCAAGTCTCAACACAGAGAATTTGCAGCAACCGCTTGTCTCCTCTCTCATTCATTCAAGAAGAAGTGAAGGAAGAAGAAGAAAAGTAGGAGGAAGAAGAAAAGGAAGAGGAAGAAGAAAAGGAGAAAGAAGAGGAATAGGAAGAAGAAAAGGAGGAGGAAGAAGAAAAGGAGAAAGAAGAGGAGGAGGAAGAAGAAAAGGAGGAATAAGAAGAAAAGGAAGAGGAGGAAAAAGAAAATGAGAAGCAAGAGGAGAAGGAGGAGGAGGAAAAAGAAGAAACGTCTTCTGTACTGGCGGGAATTTGAACCCGGAATCAATAAACTGCAAAAAATCACAATTAAAGCAAATAATGACTATGTGTCCATGTCCATTCAGATGAAGAGGTGAATTAGAGGCTTATTAAAAGGTGCAAAGTAAATTCTCGGATATATCAGACCCAAATGATATATTAAAGGTTACTCTTGTGCTTCTTTTCAAGGCACTCGTCTACCTGTGAATTCGTCTACCTGAAATAAGTTGTCAAGCCTTACAATTTTATATTAGCCTGTGCATGAGTTTGTCTCGGTTCCTAGTGTATATTTATCCACGCCTTTCAAATTCAGAATTACAGACTATGCACATAGTAAGCGCTGGAAATACATTAATTATAATTTTATATGGCCATTGAATTTAAAGGCATCAAGACTTTTGAGTAAATAAACAGAATGGAAAAAAGGTTTAGCGTGACGAAGCTGAGACATGTAGCCCTGAAGGAATTAACTAATCAAATATTCTTACCTCAGGCCTCGTATCAGAAAGTAAGAACTGGATCTTCCATAAGCTAGCATCTTGTACATTCAGATTAATGACGTGAAGTTTAAGTACGTCTCCTAGGTTTAGCCTAACCTATTGCATGTTTATCAATGTCTTTAGCAGAGCTGGAGTGGACCATATCGCCATATCGAATCTGATAATACTTGAAACGTTTTCCGCACGATCTCCGGCTGTTCTGTTGTGACGGAATCAACAAACTGCAAAAAATCACAATTAAAGCATTAAATGACTATGTGTCCATTCAGGTGAAGAAGTGAAATAGAGGCTTAATAAACGGTGCAAAGTAAATTCTCATATATATAAGACCCAAATGATGAATTAGAGGTTACTCTTGTGCTTCTTTTGAAGGCACTCGTCTACCTGAAATAGTCAAGCCTCACGATTTTATATTAGCCTGTACATGAGTCTTTCTCGGTTCCTAGTGTACATTTATCCACGCCTTTCAAATTCAGAATTACGGACAATGCACATATTAAGTGTTGGAAATAAATTAACTACCTATAATTTATATATGGCCATTGAATTTAAAGACATCAGGGCTTTTGAGTAAATAAACAGAAAAGAAAAAAGGTTTGGCGTGGCGAAGCTGAGACATGTAGCCCTGAAGGAATTAACTAATCAAATATTCATACCTCAGGCCTAGCATCAGAAAGTAAGAACTGGATCTTCCATAAGCTAGCATCTTGTACATTCAGATTAATGACGTTAAGTTCAAGTACGTCTCCCAGGTTTAGCCTGATCTGGTGCATGTTTATCAATGTCTTTAGCAGAGCTAAAATCGAATCTGATAATGACTTGAAACGTTTTCCGCACGCAGTTTAGCGCGGATTATGCCTAATGAAAATTCTGTTGTTTTGAAGGAACACCGGTAACCTTTTTCCTTCTTCAATAGGTTCTTAAGCATTATTGTTTTTGTGTGTGTGGTTGCTTGCGTGCATGTGTGCATGCATAAAGGCAATCGCTCGATTGCAGCGTTCCATATATCATATAATGCCCTTACATTAATGCATTTCCATTATTTATATGTTATTTCCATACTCATTTTTTATTTGCATAATTTATGTTACATATTCTTATATATATATATTAGTGTAGTTATTTATGTTCCCATTTATTTCTATCAAGGTAGCTCAGGTGAAGCTCTGTGAATTTCTGCCTTTCACCTAATATACATGGTCGTCTGTCTGCATTTACATAAGTGCATTAAACTAGTATTTTTACTTATAATCTAAATTGTTCAGACTTTGCTTACTTTCCTGTTTAACAGCATATTGATTGCACTACGGGTATGTGCCACGTAAGTTTGGTGGAGGCATAATAATTCCTCTTGGAAAAGACAGAAATAGTGATCTATCAAGCAGCAGCAATTACCGGGGTATAACGTTAAGCTCAAATATTGCCAAGTTTTTTGAGATGTGCTTACTTGAACTATATAGCAGTTATCTGCATTCATCAGGTCTTCAATTTGGATTTAAGAAGAAAACTGGGTGCAGTAGTGCAATTTACACAGTGAGATATATTGTTGAATACTATACAAAGTATGGGTCCACTGTTAATGTATACCTACTAGATATGTCAAAAGCTTTTGATAAAGTTAACCATCATGGATTGTTTTTTGAAATTAATGAAGAGGGGTTTTCCACACCGATTCTTGAGGGTTTTGATAAATTGGTACAGTAAATGTTATGCAGTTGTCAGATGGAATGGTGTGTTTTCTAGAGTTTGCGATATAATTTGTGGTGTGAGACAAGGATGGGTGTTATCTCCTATACTTTTTGCGGTTTATGTTGATGACGTTATTGCTAATCTGAAAGACAGTGAAGTGAGATGTTCTATTAATGGCTTGTATGTTGGTTGTGTGATGTATGCAGATGATCTGTTTTCATTGTCTGCTTCACTGACTTCTCTTCAAAAAAAATGATTGTCACTTGTGAATTAGAAGCACACTTTTTGGATATGAAGTTCAATGTAGCAAAATCAATGTTGCTTCGGATGGGTAGTGCTTATAAACATCTATGTGATTGTTTGATTGTTTCTGGTTTAAGCTTATCGTATGTTGATAAAGCAAAATACTCAGGAGTCTATTTGACTGCCGGAAAACATTTTAAACTGAGTTTTAGTGAAACAGTTTGCAAATTTTATAAGGCTGTTAATAAATATTCTTTCTAACGCTAAAGAAGACATGGATGAAGTAGTTCTTTTGCATCTATTCGAGGCCACTCAGGATCTCCTGTTTGTCCCTCGAATGCGCACATCGACTGCCCAGTACAGAAGCTTCGCCTACGTTGGTTCCACTTGCTGGAATCGTCTCCCTCGAGAATTGCGATTGAGCTCCTTTCTCTCCCCCTCAGTGTTCCGCAGGCGCCTGAAGACTGTACTGTTTAACAGCGATTTTACTCCTTCGGGTCGGAAGCACCTCTGTCGAGTTTATCCTCTAAGAGGCGCTTCATAAATCTCAAATTACAAATTACAATTACAGGGTACTATAGCCTTTCAACGAAACCTTCGGCCACAAGCTCACCCCAAAATTATAGACCCTATCAATGGGGTGCAGGATAGTCTATAGTGGTTAGGGTGCTGATTGTCAATGGTTCAGATTGTCAGTGGTTAGCGTGCTGATTGTCAGAGGTTCAAATCCCCGCTAGCGCAGAGATCTGTTTTGAGATTTCAAAGCCACCATACGACTGCTATTCTTACAAGATAAATCCGTCAGACACGTTATTCTACTATTAACATACGGTACTTGCAACACCTTCACCCTTTTCTACTTTGACACGCAACGCTTAAGTATAATCTTTACTTTTTACCTTCTAACTTAAAATGTTCACAATTTGTCGCGAGCTAGTCGCTAAGTCAAAGCTCAAAAACAAGTCTTAAATAAAATTTCACAAGTTTCTTCTCTCGTTGTGTCTTTTCAACAATCTTCATGCAGCCATATCTTCGACTCTCTGTAGACTGTCATCCTGCCCCATAAGTAATCAATTAAGTAAGTAAGTGGGACCTGCCCACCCCTTGGTTCTGACACAGTTATTGACAATTTTGCACCATGTTCGAAACCAGGTACCAACATTAATCAGATTACTTATCGACGTTAGGGTGCTTCTCTGTCATAGTGGATTGACCGTATGGATATTGACCTGATTGCCGTTTGGCTTTGGAACGCCATCAGTTGATGCCTTGTGCGTTAGACGCTGGTTCAACAGAAGTTACAGTAGTTACTAATTACTATCTAGCCTAATGTACCTGATTGACGGCACCAAAATATTAGAAGTTTATTATTGTTAATATCGTTTTCAGTATATAGACGCCTTCGCAATTAAGATTTTGCAGAATTTTATAACAACACTTGTTTGAGGTTTCATAACATCAGTGCAAACATAAGCATCGTCACCACAATCGACGTCATACGCAGCAACCGACGTCAAGTGGAATTTTAATCCGTTAAATCAGTAACAACTTTCCAACTGGACATCCTATACATTTTTTTAACTCCGCCACTGCCTTTAGTCAGGTAGTTCGAAGCCTGGATAAAAGAGGAAAGCGACACTAATCATCTTCGTTATGACACAGCAAATCTCGACTATACTGCAATTCACTTTTCATGAATATAGACACAGCCCAGACAAACCGCCTTCAAGCAGTCCAGATGCTCTCGCTCGTGCTATCACCAAAATTCCCAAGCACCATCTGTTCTCAAATCACTTCACTGGCTTAAAATACCTGAACGAATAAAGTACAGTCTCCTATAACACAATTCAATCCTCTAAACCCCCTTTCTTCGTCAGTTATTTACAATCCAATCACCCCGTTCAACCCTATCTTCTGTCCTAACGCTTCTTCGCTCTCCCGTCACCACATCCTTAAAATTTGGAAATCGCTCCATAGTCATAACTGCTCCACAGTTCTGGAATAAACTCCTGACAAAATTATGACAGATGTGACTCATCTTACGAACTCACCAACACTTCTCCTCCTGCGATTTCTGCGGAGGTCTTTAGCATGAATTGTTCAATTCACAGGTTCAGAATACAGCACTATACATTGAGAACTATCATGTATGGAAGGTATTGCAGCTTGTAAATTTTAGTATAAATTTACACGTTTTTCTATACCGACCGTATGGCCTCGACCTTGCTCGTTTTAATTGATTTTTATCAGGTGAGATCCTTCATCACAGCTACCCGTTTGAATGGGCACTACGCAATTCAACGTCCTCGTGAATGGACCGTTCTAGCCCGAGATTAAAATCTCTTAAATATAGTCATTATCGGTATACAAATTGATTAAACAACATCAGATTTCTGATTTCCGTCGAGATTCGCTTTGATGATGAACACTAATTAAGGATTCATTCTCAAGTTATTGAGTTTTGTGTGATGAAACACTTAGTGCACTCTATCCAGTCTTTATGTCAAGGCGCCATGAATGTTTTTCTGTTGAATGAAAAGGTTTGCACAGGATACGTCTGTGCTTCAGCAGATTACAGGTTGAGTGTCCTTCTCTGTCCAATTAGGTCTTCATTTGATTTGATCCTTAATTGCTGAGCCTGCGTTCACTTGATACGACGGCAGGACAACCATTTGCAGCCTTTCTTTTTCACGGAATAGTCCTACAGAGGCGCCATTTAGAAGTTTCATTGAGTTACATCGGCAGCTCATCGATGTTCAAAGACAGACAGACACACGGACACACACACGGGCACGCACACGGACACGCACACGCACACGGACACACAGAGAGACATACAGAAAGACACATACAGACACACAAACAGACACAGGGCAAAAGTACATACGGATATACAAGAGCCAGGCCACCAAAATGTATCTACCGGGAGACTGAATAAACGGCAAATTAAGACCGGACGTACAATAGAGTTAATTATGAGCATATAGAGAGCCACGAAGCAATCAAGCGTTCACTGAAGCGTGCAATCAGTTGTTGCATTGCTCATTCAATCCTAATCGTCCCCACAATAGCACGTCAAGTTGTTAAGACCCATTTCCCACGCGTATTAACACCGCAATTACACTTCATTCGATACGACATTCATGCTATTTGTCCATGGACGCTAACATCCATCACATGTTTCAAACCACATACGACGATATATATGGACCTATGAAGATATACCTGAGGATACCATAAAGATAAGGTCTATATTTATACGCAGATATATATATATATGTATTTATGTATGTATGTATTGTTGCATGTATGTACATATCTGTATATCTATGTATGTATATATACATACATATATACATATGTATATATATGTATGTATATATACATATGTAAGTATAATTATATATACATATGTATGTATATATACATATATATATTTGCGTACAGTCGTCATAGTCGTAGTCGTGGTAAAATGAAGCCTGGTCCCCAGTGAGCGAAATAATAGAGGCATGACTGTTGTCGTAAGCACTGTTCGTCCGTCTGAATAGAGAGCCTCGTCCTTCTACGCAGGGCATCGCTGCACCGAAGCCGTTAATTAAAGTCAGTCTCCAGCAGAGGTACGACGCCTCTAGCGACGTGATCGGGCAACAGCGCTGCTGGTGTGAAGTCGAATGAGACCAGGGACAAAACAGGTCCGAGAGATAAAAATACGCTATATAAGTCCTTGTATTCATACATACAACATACATACATACATAAATGCATAAATACATACATATATACACATATACACACACATACATACATACATACAACATACATACATACATACAACATACATACATACATACAACATAATTACATACAACATACATACGTACATACATACAACATACATACATACATACATACATACATACAACATGCATACATACATACATACAACATAATTACATACAACATACATACATACATACAACATAATTACATACAACATACATACATACATACAACATACATACATACATACATACATGCATATATACATACATACATACACACATACAACATACAGACATACATACATAAATGCATACGTGCATACATGCATACATAAATAAATACATAAATGCATATATACATATATGTATTCGTGACCAGGACGCAAGTTTGTTTCTAAAAATAGAATTGTTCCGTCGTTCGTCAAAATCATGTTTCATCCATTTTCGACTGCGCAAGTACTTGTTACAATTTACTTACTTACTAATATTCCTAATGAGACATGGGAGTTTTACTTACTTACTACGACGTTGTACCAAAAGTGGCTGATTCGGAACCGTCTTCGTCTCAGAACCACTGCGGCACCACATCGTCACCGCAGCGTGTCGGACGCCAGAGCAGCAGCAGCGACAAAGGATCAACGGTGAGGACCCGGTGGGGCCTGCGCGAGAGAGAGAGAGGGTTCGGGCTACGATACGGGGTCTCAACACGACCCCAATACAATATGCCCTCCTGTGCTCGCCGTCGTTTCATGAACTCGGTCGCCTTTGTGTGGCTAAACGGCGACATCGATCGAAACGTGTAAAGCTCACGGAGTGATTTATCGTCGCCTGGCGTCAGTGAGGCGGCCGTGGCTCCCATCCGAAGCACACCTCTATCACAAGAGGTGTGCGCTCAATTAGCTAGCAATTATGCTACGGACACATGTGATTATTGCCTTCCGCAGGCACGCATAAAAGACGCTTGATGGTGACCAAGATAAATAATTCTCGCGTCCTCACCGTGTGTGGGTGTATTCACAATGTACACGTACAGACGAGAACTAGCTGTATGTATCGGTCTTTATACTATAGAGTGTCGTTCGTGTGGGGAATGGGGCGCATAGTTACGGATTGAAGTTATTAATTTATTTTACCTGACACGCAAGGCTTTGATCTTCAGATCCATATACTCTGCAATTTGATAGCGAAGTTCTGTCACGTCGCTGCTATGCTTCGGTGAACAGGTCTAATTGTGTTACTGCTTGGTCTGTATATACACATGCATATATATGCATACATATACATAGTGTGATCTACAGCTACATATATATGCATATATATATGTACATATACACAATGTGATCTATAGAGTATGTAAATCTCTTGATACCGTGATCTATGGTTTATTCTTGTTACACATGAGTTAAATAATGCAAGTGCAATTCCATTACACATAACAATAGCTCTTGGGTTAAAGATTACTTCATTTAAACGAATTTGTAAAGGACGGATGCTAATGGACTCTTTGGAGTTGTGTTTCACCTACGGTTTGCCCCGAGCGAACATTTTGAAATTTTTAAGACATCCGTATATTGCGACGGCACGTTTCTAAATTCCAAACATATTGCGCTGGTTGTCGTGTAGGCTTTTCTTCTCTGCGAACCAGGTTCGAATCCCGGGTTCGTCATGTGATCACACTCAACACAAGTGGCACTTTGAACAGTGCGTAACTTTCGATGTATCATCTCCTCGTATCAGAACTTGGGTTCCAGAATGTTCTCGGTTGCTGGTCCACGGTTTTGGAATTCGCTACCAAGTTCTATTCGTTCTGTCAGTTCTATGACGTCATTCAGGTCTTAACTTAAGATTCACCTGTTTCAAGTTGCTTACCCACCATAGCATAACTTTTGGTTTCTCTGTTTCGCTCATTCTTGAACTTTTTCAATCATGCCTGTATGAACCATCTGTCATTTTCGAATCTAAAATCACAAAGCTTTTGCACTGATTTCGACACAAGATTCACCCGCTCATTAACCGCGTACACATCATTGCTGTCGCAAATCATACTGAAAAATACCACTTAGTCTGCCAGGTCTGTGAAGAACACTTGTGCATTTACTGCATACCTGTTTTTCCGATGCAAGTTCAGAAAGCACACATGAGGTTCTTTTGTGCTAGACTATCGGGTCCTATCGCAATTGTTTCAAGGAATGCCCATCAAATGTAGCTGTAAACGACTAATTAGTATTAAATCAATGACGCGTCAACGAAATAAAAGCCAAGATTATTGACATCGCTTAAATTTAATGACCAGATGCAATTACGGTAGTACAATCGCTCATTTTCACGCGCCTCTAGTCCATAACTGACAGGCAATTTCGAGTGTCGACGTTTTGTCTGGAGCAGCGGTAAAGGCCATGTTACATTGTTACGCACTGTTCACTGAGATCCATTGACATCTATCAGCTTCGAGGGTTCAGTCGTCCTGACTTCGTTACATGTGGCATTAGTCTATAGTGGCCCAAAAAGGTTCCAGCCGCCATGACGTCAGACGAGTAGGTCTACGTAGTCGGTTAATTAAACAGACATTTCGGGGTTAATCCGTTTGTTTGCGGTTATCTAAACAAACGTTTCGGGGTTAATCCGTTTGTTTGCGGTTATCTATACAAACGTTTCGGTTTTAATCCGTTTGTTTGCGGTTATCTAAACAGGCGTTTCAGGGTTAATCCGTTTGTTTGCGGTTATCTAAACAGGCGTTTCAGGGTTAATCCGTTTGTTTGCGGTTATCTATACAAACGTTTCGGGGTTAATCCGTTTGTCTGCGGTCATTTAAACAGAAGTTTCGGGGTTAATACGTTTGTTTGCGGTTATCTAAACAAACGTTTCGGGGTTAATCCGTTTGTTTGCGGTTATCTATACAAACGTTTCGGGGTTAATCCGTTTGTTTGCGGTTATTTAAACAAACGTTTCGGGGCTAATGGCCTGTGAGGGATAGTCTAATGGTTGGCATGCTGTAATAATTTATCAACCCAGAGATCAAAGGTTTAAATCCCAACCAGAACAGAACTCTATTTTGAGAGTTTGTAGTACCACTAGCGCCCACTAGCGAACTGAACTGAGCTATTAACCGAGTACATCGACTGCACACCAGTCGCTCGAAATACGGCAAGACGAGAAAGAGACCACCCACCCTCATATTAAGAAAATGAAAATATAACGAAGTGATGAACACATCATACCTACGACCGCCTTTAGGGGTTGGCTCCTGCCTCAGAGTTTAACTAAATGAGCAGGTGTGGATAACAGAAAAGAATTTCCAGTTGACAACCGTATCCATGGCAATGCCGCTAGTGCTGCCATTGTATTCATTTTTGCACGTCTTGGAAGTCGGGTTTTGTTGATAGTGGATGTCCATATACTGCTCAAACACGCACCAAGTATGATTCCGACCTATGATGAGTATGTTCAGACAAAGAAGTACTCTAAGCTTACGATAGTGTCTGGCCAAATAAGATATGGATTTAGCATCTTAAAGGGCAGCACACCTACCTTGTGAATGACCATTGCAAGCAAGAAAGTAAGTAGGTAGGTAGGTAAGTATGTGTGCAATAAATCAGCCAGTCAATCAGTAACTCAGTAAGTAACTTAGTAACTACTCTTTATTAGCGCGATTTATCGGTGTCATGTCATTGGTGCCAAAAAGTCATCGAAGTCATAAAAACCAAATTTGCCTTTGAATTGTTGAGTCATGCTTTGGTGTGGCTGGTTGCATTTACGCCAATAATTTTTCTGTTGCCAATGATATAATTAATTTATCTGTCTGTTGACAATAAAACCGATGTCGGCAAAAGTAATCTGGACTTTGTTGCGGTTCATAGTTTTCATCAGGGAGCTGATTAAACCAAAATAGCGCGAGCATATAATAGAATGATTGTGGTTGATAAAAGGTGGAAAGTAAAGAAACCGTTACTTTACATTTCTCATTTGCCACTGAAGACATATAGGGCTATGAACGTACAAAACCATGATGAATCACATAATGACCATAGTTCTATAGTTCAAAAGGCCAACGCTTAATCGAAATTTTCTGCCTAATACGTGATGCCGCTGTCGCCATTATTCAATTCAATGTTAATTCTATAGCAGTGCAGGCTTTTGTGAAGACAATGGAAATTATTAATGATGTTCTTTGTCGGTCCCATAATTCGCTGCTCAAAAGAGCCCCTCTCCATTTATTTGATCCCACGCTTCAGCTGCGTGCTCCTTTATGACAAATGGCAACAGTATCAACAAGTTTCAGTCCAAAGCCGTGAGTGATCAGTCATTTGATCCACACGCTAAGGATTTCTGCGTTCCATGCAACTTAGTCTTTAACGTTGTGGTTGTTGTATAGATCGATATATATATACATATATATATATACGCGGATTGAATAATAAGAGAAGGAAGAGGAAGAAGAGGATGAGTAGGAGAAGGAGGAGGGAGAAAGAAGCATCCCAGGATTTTGAAATAAACGGCGCCGGAGGTTTCACGTAGGCCACTTTCAAGTTTTTAAAAGCAAAAGCCACAAGTACTTGAGCCCGTATAAGCCTACTCAATTTATCCAATGCGTTTAGATGCCGCATTTGCTTTCCCTTCTGTGAGAAATGCCCTGTTGCTGGCCGTCAGCTACCGGCCATGGAAGCAATCGCAGTAGTGCCATCGATGCTGCAAGGTACGATGAGCCAACGGCGCCGAGACAGCTCGACTCAGCACAGAACCGTAGTTCGGCTGTAGACGTTCGCTGAATTCTGTTGCATGCAGCTCCGTTGTATTCCTGTTAGCTAGCCTATACAACAACAATGCTTATCCGTTGTATTCCTGTTAGCTAGCCTACAACAACAATGCTTATCCGTTGTATTCCTGTTAGCCAGCCTACAACAACAATGCTTCTCCGTTGTATTGCTGTTAGCCAGCCTACAACAACGCTTATCCGTTGTATTCCTGTTAGCTAGCCTATACAACAACAATGCTTATCCGTTGTATTCCTGTTAGCTAGCCTATACAACAACAATGCTT